>PVLC010033210.1:0-17569 GCA_004027655.1 Graphiurus murinus | reverse complement strand
TTCCTGTCTTCTACTAGCTTTGGGGTTAGACTGTTCTTGTTTTTCAAGGGTTTTGAGCTGTGTCATTAGGTTATTTATTTGGTGATTTTCCATTCTTCTTATATGGGCACTCAGTGCTATAAATTTTCCTCTTGGTGCTACCTTTAAGGTGTCCCAGAGGTTTTGATATGTTGTGTCTCTGTTTTCATTGGTTTCTAGGAATTTTTTAATTTCTCCCCTTACTTTTTCTATGACCCATTCCTCATTCAGCAATGTAGTAGTGTTCAGTCTCCATGTGTTTACATGGGTAGTCTGGGTCTTCTTAGAGTTGATTTCTAGTTTCACTCCATTGTAGTCTAAAAAAATGCAGGGAATTATGTTACATTTTTTAAATTTGCCAGTGCTCACTTTGTGGCCCAGAATGTGGTCTATTTTGGAGAAGGTTCCATGTGCTGCTGAGAAAAATGTGAATTCAGCTGTAGTTGAGTGAAATATTCTATATGTCTCTAACAGGTTTATGGTATTATTTAGATCCGAAGCATCTTTACTGACCTTTTGTTTAGAAGATCGGTCTAGTGATGTGAGAGGAGTATTGAAGTCTCCTAGTATTAGTGTATTGGGATCTATGTGTGACTTTATTTATTTATTTATTTATTTTTTGCGGTACTAGGGTTGAACTCAGGGGCATTCTACCTCCGAGCTATACCCCCAGCCTTATTTTTTTTTATTCTTTATTTTGAAACCGAGTCTCACTAAGTTGTGGAGTGCCTCACTAGGTAGCTGAGGCTGGCCGCGAACCCGGATCCTCCGGTCTCAGTCTTCCAAATGCTGGAATTACAAGCGTGCGCCACCATGCCCGGCGACTTTATTTTTTTATAGTATGTTTTTATTAGTATAGTATATTGTATAGTATATTTTTATAGTGATCAGAAAACTTACCAAATTCAATTATTGATCATAATAGATTATCTATAGATATTTTTGTACATGTACAGTACTCACATCTGAAAATAATGATAAATCTATTTCTTCATTTCAATGCCTTTTATTTACTTTTCTTGCTAGGACTCTCAATACAATCTTTTTTTCTTTTTTAAATACAATCTTAAATGAAAGCTGTGGTAGCTGATATCCTTGTTTCATTTCTAATTACAAAAGAAAAACTTCAACATTTCATCATGAAACACTAGCTTTTTTTTTTTTTTTTTGCCGAGTTTGTTTTATGAAAGTGGCTGCACCTATGTTTGGGGCATAGATGTTGATAATTGTTATTTCTTTTTGCTGGATTCTTCCTTTTACTGGTAAAAAATGACCTGCTTTGTCTCTTTTGATAAGCTTAAGCTTAAAATCTAATTTATCTCATATCATAGTTGCTACTCCTGCTTGTCTTCGAGTTCCATTGGCATGGATTACCTTACTCCAGCCCTTCACCTTTACTTTGTGGGAATCTTTGCTTATAAAGTGTGTTTCTTGCAGGCAGTATATAGATGGATTCTGAGTTTTAATCCATTTTGCCACCTTGTGCCTTTTTATTGGGGAGTTGAGACCGTTTATATTCAGTGTGATTATTGAGAGATGATTTTTAATTCCTAACATTTTGAGTTTTGACTTCTGTTTGCAGTAGTGTTTGTTCTACTTTGCTTAGTTGTTTGCTTCCTGGAAATCATTGTTTCTCTGGTTCTGACATTTACTCATTAGTTCTTCTTTGTAGTTAATCTCTTTGAGTATTTTCTCTAGTGCTAGTTTGGAAGACATAAATGCTTTCAGTTTCTGTTTGTCATGGAAGGTTTTTATATCTCTGTCAATTTTGAGAGAGACAGAGAGAGTTTTGCTGGGTAGGAGAATCTTGGCTGCAAGTTATTTTCTTTCAGAGTTTGGAATATGTTACTCCACTCCCTCCTGGCTTTCATGACTTGGTTTGGGAAGTCTGGAGTGATTCTAATTGGTTTGCCTCTAAATGTCACTTGGCATTTTACTTTTGTTGCCTTTAGAATTCTTTCCTTAGCCTCTACATTAGTCAGCTTGATTATTATGTGGCATAGTGAACCTCTTCTTTGGTCTTGTCTATGTTTCCTGTACCTGTGTGTCTACTTCCCTTTCTATGTTTGGAAAATTCTCTGATATTACTTCTTTGAAAAGATTGTTTATTCCATTAGTTTCAACTTCTAATTCCTCTTCTATGCCTATTATTCTTAGGTTTGCTCTTTTAAAATTGGCCCAGATCTCATCGATATCCAATTCATGCTGTCGAATTTTTCTTCTAGATTATGTATAATGGATTCATTTTTGGAATGGTCATCTTCTAGGAGTGATATTCTGTTTTCCATGTGGTATAATCTACTGTTTATAGTTTGTATTGATGCCTTAACTTCTATTATTACATCTTTCACATCCTTCACTTCCCTCAAGGCTTCTCTATGATTCCTGCTCAGCGTGTCAGATTCTTTGTTTATTTGTTCCTTTATTTCTTTCCAGCTTTCTCTGCATTCTTTCTGGAAGTTTTGTATCATTTCTATTACTACAGATCTGAACTGTTCTTCTGGTAAGCTCTGCCATTCAGTGTCATTGAGTTCTGTTATTGTGGGGTTGTGTTGACTCATTGTTTCTTTGGTATTTTTCCTTCCCATGATTTCCTTGTTCTTAAATTTATAACTTTGCTGCTCTTGCACGCTTTCTCTGAATTTATAGGTTTCTTATTTTTATTTTCTCTCTGTGAATGGTATCTTGAACTGAGTTGCAATTACTCTGGTACTTCTTGTGCCCACTCTATGGGTGCCTTTGGTAGGTTTCAGGTGTTGAATTCTAGGGTCTAGCAAAAGCTAAGAAAGCAACCTATCCTCCGAACAAACATAGATAAATGGAAGCAATGCAAAATGAAAACAAGAGTATAAAAGAAACAAAACAAAACAGAAAACAACAGCAAGAAACAAAATAAAAATTCCTACAAGTTTGTAAGAACAGACCTGATTTGGCCTCTGCAGATCTTTTGGGTAGATCCCTGCTGCTGTGGGCAGCAGACAAAATGGCGGCTGACAAGATGGTGGCTGCTACTGCCTCCCATGCACCAGCTCCCCTGTTCTCCCTGGTCTGCTCTCTGGGTTCCGACCAACTGCCCCTGTTGCTTTATTCACTTTTCTGCTGCTTTGCTTCTCTTTTCTTCCATCAAGAAGCTGCTCCTGCGGCAGTTTTGATTCAAGCTCTGCATTGCGGTTGATCTCTGCAGGGAGAGGTGAGCTGGGATGGCCCTGCATGGGTTTAAACTGGTCATACCATGTGTTCCGGTCACTGTCGAAGGTGCCTCAATATGCCGCCTGGTTAGGATGTAGAGTTTAAGAGTTGCTTACTCCACCTCTGGTCACTGGGAATGCAGAAGGTCATTATATATTTCTTTGTCAGTAGACCCCACACCGGGGCCTGTAGGGAGAGGTGAGCTGGGATGGCCCTGCGTGGGTTTAAGCTGGTCATACCACGTGTTCCGGTCACTGTCGAAGGTGCCTCAATATGCCGCCTGGTTAGGATGTGGAGTTTAAGAGTTGCTTACTCCACCTCTGGTCACTGGGAATGCAGAAGGTCATTATATATTTCTTTGTCAGTAGACCCCATGCCGGGGCCTGGCTCAATGGTGGCCACCACTCTGCAGCATGGCACCTCAGCCGCACAGATGGGCTTCTTTTTCCCTTATTGATTTTAAAAGCTACCTTTAGGGCAACAGGAAAAAATTTTAAATGAATAAGTGTATTCAAATAGGCTCATAACAGACAAATATGAAATTCAAGGAGTTTCCATTCTTCCAATCAGAAGATGAAAACATTAGCCAAGGTTGAATCAAGATGGTTTTTAAATAATGCTGATGCAATAATAATAGTGTAAGACATGTACATCCCTCTATAAATCTGTAAATTAGATAGCGGCATTAGATTTTAACTATTTAGAAGGAACACGTGCATTTTGTAATTTTCCAAAAATAATGAAGATGTTGTTTTGTTCTATATTTACCTTCTTAAGGGTCTTCCTGAATATACCCATGGACTGGTAAGTTTTGGGTACTTGATGAATAGAGCCTCATTGTAGATTATTATCTCAAGAACTCCAGTCAAGGATCTCATCCTATTAGAATTGATATGCCAACTCTCACAGGCCTTCTCCATGGCTAGAGATAAAAAGAGTCCAGAAAGGCAAAAAGAAAACTTGTCAGGAGTACATGGCATTGTATAGCATCACCTCTTCCTACACAGAGAATGAATGAAATATTTTATGATTTCAATTTCCCTTTTTGTAGTACAAGTGCTCTTAGTCAGCATTCTCACCACTATAATCCAAAAGACCTGAGCATGCATCTTAGAGGAAGGAAGATTAGATTTATTTGCTCGCAGTTTTTTGGTGATCTTAGGGTTCAGTCCATATGAGGCCAGGGTCTGAAGCTCAGGTCATGGCAGCAAGAAGTAGAGAGAAAGGGAACAGAGCATGAAGGCTTTTCTCCTCAGATCATGGAGGGTGGAAGAGGGCAAGGAGATTAAAAGACACAAGCACAGTCCTTAAGGCCACACCCCTAGGGACCCACTGTCTCCAGCCCATGCCACCAGCCTAGGCTACCACCCAGATAAGTCCATTTCAATAGACTTATCTACTGATGAGTCTAACAACACTCATGACTCAACTATATCAACCCTGAACATTAACAAAGAAGCTCTTCAAGGGACATGCTATACCTGACCACAACTTGTTCCTAGAGGCGCCCAGAGCAGAAGTTACCACCCCATCTTCACCCTGCACAATTCACTGGGCTGTCCCACAGATGCTCCTTCAGAAGAGAGCAGATGCCAGCCAGGTGGTGGTGCATGTTTGTAATTCTAGTACTTGGAAGGCTGAGATAGGAGAATCACAGGTTTGAAGCCATCCTTCAGGACCTTAGAGAGGCTCTCAGCAACTTAGTGAGATCCTATTTCCAAATAAATTAAAAAATAAAAAAGCTCAGGATGTAGCTTGGAGGTAGAATGCCCCTGAGTTCAATCCCCAGCACCACACACAAAAAAAGAATAGAGCAGATGATGCATGTCACTGCAGTACCCCCTCAGTAGAGTAGAACCTGTTATTGGTTCACTCTTCTACCAAGAACCTTGATGCATTTGAGAATAAAATTTAGGACCTGTGAATAGATGGACTGGATCTCATTTGTGGAACCAGGAGTACCCAGCTAGTATCAGGCTTACTAAGCCATTACATCATTATGCTTTAAAGGAATGTCATGAAAAAAAAAAGCCATGTGCAAATTGGATGTTACTTACAGTATTTTTAATGCAATTGTGTTTGATAGTTTCAAGTACTATTCAGCCATGCCACTCACTTTTTGCTTCCTATTTCTTCCAGTTCTTGCTCTACTCTGTTTAGTAATGTGCTTATTCTCTTACTGGTCTACAAATGCAAAGCTTGTTGCAAATCATGAGCTCCCATGTGGCAATGAGAAGGGCGGTTTATATTTCTTGAGATCATACTGATCATACCATCCACAGGAGAAAATTCAGATCACTATGATAGTGATAGGGGTGGTAGAAACCATTGTCATTGATTTCAAGAAGTTTGAAATCTAAATTTGAAATGCTCTGGGAATAAAGAAAAGAGGAATAGCTTCCTGCAGAAACTCAAGCATCTCTTAGATTTCATGGTCCACTTTCCTTTGTAGATGCCTCTGTCTTGGTCTCCTAGACAATGCGATACAACATTGTCTCATTCAAGCTCTTACCTGAACCATTTTCATTTAGAGGCTTTGCCAGGGAGATCCCATTCCATTACCACTATTGTTGTCTGCTTTTCCAACTCTGACTAAAATATCTGACAAGAACAACTTAGAGATTAACAATAAGATTAACAATTTCAAAGGTTTGGTCCATAGCCAGTTGTCTCCAAGGCAGAAATTGCAGTAAAAAGACACGGCAGAGGGCTATACTACTCTCCCATCATGGCAGCTGGAAGCAGAGAGACCAAGAGGAGAGGCCCAGGAACATATATAGTCGCCAAGGCCCCGCCCCCAATGAGTACCCTCTCCAGCCATGCCATACCTCTGACCCTTCCTGCAGTGGGGACATACTTTCAACAGAGGAGCTTTTGGAGGATATTCCAGAGCCAAACCAAGCAGCTGCAACAGATATTATCTATGAAATGTCATACTAGTTTTCTTATTGTTGACCCCCTAAAACAATGTCTACCAGTCTCCTCACAATCTCTTCTTTTTCCTATCCCTTTCAGGAGATGAAGATGCTTTTTCAATCAACCTTTTCCATCTGCGATACCTCTCTCTGTAAATGATATTCTTAGTAATTCACTGACTCCCTCAGGCTCACTTCAGTTTCCAGATAATTAGCCAGTAATTCAACACTCGGGTTGGAGAAGGTGCTGAAAAAATGACGCAGAGGAAAAAAAAAGGACTTTCATGAGTGCTAAGTCGTCAATGGCTTTTATAAGTAATGATAAAACATTAAGAATACTTAAGCAGAACATATTATCCTGGCAGAGTTAAAAACAGGAATGGGCCATTGGGGATTCTGTAAAATATTCTTCTCCAGAGTGGCTGATATTTTTTTCCTTAGTTAATCTTATTTGGCTTTGGGTTTAGGATGGCTCAGTCCATGGGCAAGAGGGAAAGCTTTTATGAGTTTTTAAAGTAATATCTAGTCAAGATATATCAATCATCAAGCATTTAATTGATTTTTTAGTCCCTCTTGAAATTTGGAAAACTTTTCAAATGTGCTAAATATAAAGTAAAAAAAAAAAAAAAAGGCAGACATTATATATTTACCATATTTTGCAGATTGGGAAATCATGATTTATAAGAATTATGTGTGCTTCACAAGGTCACTCAGCTAGGATATAACAGAAGCCTCTTTATACCAAACCATGTTGCCTTTTCCACTTCTGCCCAGGAATGCCCTCGTTGACCCCCTGGGAATGAACAAGTTTAACCAGTACATAACCAAACAGGATTGATGAGGTATAATCACCAAGCAACTTTATACTGCCTCCCATTCTTCCTGTAAAAGTTTACTAATGAAAAACTTTCTTCATTGACTTGAATGAAAACTCAAAAATCCTATGATCCTTCTGATCACTCAGCTAATGAAAAGTCCAACCATCTTTTCAAGTTGCAAGCACAGTCTCAAATTCATAATTAAGAGTATCCATCCATGCATGGTGATGCACGTAATCCCAGTACTTAGAGACTGACACAGGAGGATCACAAGTTCACAGGTAGCCTCAGCAACTTAGTGAGGCCCTCTATAACTTAGTGAAACACTTTTTCTTTGTTTTGTTGCTGTTGTTGTTGTTGTTGTACTGGAGGTTGAACCCAGGGGCATTCTACCTCTGAGCTACACGCCCAACCCTATTTTATTTTTTATTTAGAAACATGGTCTCTAAATAAAATAATCTCTAAATAAAATTCAATCCCTAATACCAAAAAAGTGTCCAATTACATGAAATAATCAAAACTTCAAACCTGATTGGACTTAAACCTTCTCCCTTCTCTCTCCCTGTAAAAGGCAATGTTAAAAGACAAAATTAAAACACATTTATTTTAAAAATCTTAATTGGATCTTACACATGATCCTACAATCAGGCAGCCCTTCAAACCAGAACAGGTTCAAACAACTCCAGTCCACCATGAGGTCAGATAGTACTATGGAAAGAAAACAAAATGAAGTCCACTCAAATGACTACAGCTCTGAGTTTGCCTTTTTTGAACATGGTTTGAACAGCTGACCACCTGTGGTTGACTGGAACTCAGCTACTGCAGTTGGCTGAGACTCTATTTGTTCCTAAAGTATACTCCGAGATCAGGCTTTCGGTTAGTTTAGGTACTAAGTTAGGCTGCAGTTTATTATATAAGGATTCATGTACAGAGGAAGCATCCTCAGGCCAAATTTAGTTTAAACAGTGGGAAGACTGAGCAGTGGGGAGGAGGAGTGGGGAAGAGACCTGCTTCCTCCTGCCACTCTTTTTCCATTTGCTAAAAGCTAGTTCTGATTCTTTCTTTCAAGGTCAAAGGGTGTTGAGAGGAGAAAGGAAAGTTGGGATGTAGCAGGCAAATCCTCACCTAATTAGTACTATCATAAAAATGTCCTATACTCTCTTGTAACCTTGACTCTTGGGAGCTTCTTCATGGATTCTTAGAAAGAGCTGCATTGCTGAGGACTTATCAGATGAGATTCTCTGGATATGAGTCACGCACACTCCTCCAGTTTATCCATCTAAAGCAAACCAGCCTGTCTCGTGCCTGTTAGATTTCTCAAAAAGAAGGCAAAAACTAGTCAACTCTGTGTCATAACTTCATATCATGTTCAGTGAGCATCCCCTATAATTCCATTGCACTAGGATTGACATAAGATGCAAGTACCTCACCCTTGCCCCTTAGGAAGAGTTGTTGTCCCTCCATTCACTGTTTTAGACCCTCCACATAAGAGTTATGTGCTTAGTTTTGAGACATAACCTTTGCAACTTAAAGTTTTGATCTGAAACCTCTACAAGAAATGTATTATTAATTCTATAAGCCTTGGTCAATATTTTCAAATATTACATCAAGAAAGCATAAAACACAATCTCTGCTATTCAAGTTGCTTCTCTAACCTGGAAGGCAGCTGGCATGAAGAAACACAGATGCAGCAATTACCACAGTGCTGCAGATGCTCGGTAATGGGAGAATCATCATGAGCTAGAATAATGCATTCTCTCAGCCTTACATTAAAACAAGCAAAGAATTAGAACACAGGGCATTCCAGAGAGAGGAATACCCATGAAAAAACAAAAGTATGGCATAAAACCACTATATTTATGTTTGATATATATGTTTGGTCCTAAGGATTGAACCCAGGGGTATTCTACCTCTGAGCTACACTCTAGCCCTATTTTATTTATTTATTTTTTAATTTGTTTTGAAACAGGGTCTCACTGGGCTGCTGAGGGCCTCGCTAAGTTGCTGAGTCTGTTCTCCAACCTGTGGTCCTCCTGTCTTAGATTCCCAAGTACTAGGATTACAGGCATGTGCTACCATGTCTGGCTTCATCATGATATTTTAACTAGCTCCCAAAATTATCTCTTCTCTTTATTTCTATTGCTATTGTCTTAGTTCAAGTGACCAATATCACTCACCTTAATTAATGCCATAGCCTCTTAGTTGAGTTTGATATACCTCTGAGTTTAAAACTCCTCCTCCTTGCCACTCTCCCCAGTCCACACTCGCCATGTAAACAACACTTCCTTCTCAATTCATCCTGTTGTTTCCCCTTCCAGCCATCCCAGTAATTCCACAAAATCTCTAGACTATTTTGCCTCCCTTTCATATCCCACCCTCTCCACTGGACTCTCCTCCTCCATCTCATCTTATCTCACATGTCTGGAGATTGATCTGAGTTCTGCATCCATTGCCATCTCCTCCTAGTGTACAGTCTTTTATATATCAAAGCCTAGAAAGCTAAAAATCACATTTCCCAGACTTTCTGACAGCTAAGTTTCTGGGTATGCAATAGGCTTCCTCAGTCAGTGCAACCACCCAAAGGAAGCAGAAGGCGGAAGTGAAGGAAACATCATCCTCCAACTGCTTTTGACTGCTTCTTTCCTGAAAACAAAGAAAGTTGTGCAGACATGGATATTTCTGTATTCCTGTTTATAGCTTCCAGTTTCACTGGTGTTGAGTGGCAAAGTACTAGTAACAGCAGAAGCTTTCTGATCCCAGCTTCCTGATCCCTGGGTCCCAATCTCAGCCCTGTGTTTTTAGAATTGATAGGTTGAGTGAACATCTTGATTCCCACCACCGGAATACAAGAAGATAGGAGCTCCCATGATGGGAGCATTCTGTGACTCATTCCTGGAAGCTTAGCCTCCAACCCATTCTTCTAGATGTTTCAATAATTGCACAGGTACATAAATCCCTACACTTATTTTGTGCTTAAAATTTTTAGAATGTCCTCTTCTTCCTATACAAAACATGTGTGGTTCATCTGCCTACTGCCAAATTATTCTAAAGTCCTCAATTTAAATGCCCATTCATATAGGATATCTGAGTGATCCATAAGATATAAGGAGGAGGAAGGGGAGAAGGGAGGAGAGGAAGGAGGAGAAGGAGGGGGAGGAGGAAAAGGGGGAGGAGGGAATGAAAAAAAGGAGGAAGAGGAAGAGGGGGAGGAGGAAGAGGAGGAGGAAGGGGGAGGAGAGGAATTCCAAAGGGAAGTTTAATTTTCTCCTATATACTTTCATGACACCTTGCACATACTGCCATCATGGTATATAGCAAAAAATATAAGTTTTTCCTAACACTTACCTTTCTTCCTTACTATAGTTCTCTCCTTCTTTTTCAAAAAGAGGCGCTTTGTCACACTCATTTTTCTACCTTGAGCTCCTGCTTCATGACAAAATTTTAATATATGACAAGTTAATAAATAACTGGATGGATAGATGGGTAAGAGTGTGAATAGACTCTCAAACTGAAATGAATAATAATGATCTTTGGTGAATCACTTTTCTGTTTATACATAGCTTGTCATTGGTTTGGAGTATTTGGGTTTGTTTGTTTGTTTGTTTGTTAGTTTTGTCTTTATACTGAGAAAAGTTTTAGACAGGAGGATGTAGGTTTGCAGTCAGCCTCAGCTACTCAGTGAGGCCCTCCGCAACTTAGACCCTGTTTCAAAATAAAGAATAAAAATAAGGGTGTAGCTCAGAGTTAAAATGCCCCTGGGTTCAATCCCCAGTACCGCAAAAAAAAAAAAAAGTTTTAAAATATATCTCATAACTCATGGAAGTCAGATATTAGAACTTAATTTTCCTTTTCAAAGCAAAGAGAAGGACGAATACAATTGCATGGATATTTTTCCCACATAGTTTCATAATGATGGACCAGAAACAAACAGTAGAGAGGTGTTTTCCCCTTATCATAATAAAAAATGGTACTGCAGTGGAATAGCATTTAATTGGGATAAAAATGAGAAAACGAAAATTATGTCTTAAAAGGTAGGTTGCACATCTGATAAATAGTAATAGAACTCTTTGCAACATATATTAAATTATACATGTCTGTAATGGTATATATTGCATATATATTCAATTTATATATGTATATATGTAGACATACATAAAATTATCTCTAGCAAGGGGCAGAAAAAACTGGGATTCAAGCTTGACTCTGACAAAAGACACATCTTAAGTTTGAAGACACAGAAATAGCTGGGTGTGGTGGTGCATGCCTGTAATCCCAGTACTTGGGAGACTGAGACAGGAAGTTTGCAGGTTTGAGGCCAGTTTCAGCAACTTAATGAGGCCTTGCTTTGAAAAATCAATAATAACTGATTAAATAAAGGAGAAAATCCACATGCTTTCCAGAGAAAAATAAACTTGAGCCAGTCTCAACATTCTCAGCTTTAAACAAGTAATTCAACAGCATTGTGTGAATACAAAATACATTCAGCTTAAAAATAACAGAAAATAATAAAACAACTGAATAATAGTAGATTGAAGAAAATGGGTTCATGAAATCTACGGGTAAGCAGTTAGAACTGCTGTAATGTTTGATAATGCCATCGGCATTCAATTTTTTTCTATCTTTCTGCTCTGCTGCTTTCTAAAGCATCCAGCATAGTGCCCGGCATGACAGCAGGTGTTCAGCAAGCATTTGCTGAATGGTTCAATGTGTTGATCTTCACCCTGAAGATCAGTAACTAATGGCCCTAAGACTATACTTAGGTTCATGTTCCAGGCACAAACAACAAAGCAGGAGGGAAGATAGTGCCCTCAGCTACAGAATCAAAAACCCTCAGCTTTCATTTCCTTGTGTAGAATGAACTTGCTTGACTACCTGACTGCAAGGGATCTGGGAGAGTACATATTTTTAGCTAGGCACATTATCACTCAGGTTAAAACAAACAAACAAACAAACAAACAAAAAGAAAAACAGGAGTTTTGTTACTAAAGACAAAGAGAATAGATACTGGGTCCCTCTCTACAGAAGATACAATGACAAGCACTGGGAACTCCATGATATGAGTTTAAAAGAGACACCATCTCTAAGGAGAATGAAGTTTAGCAAATGGATAAGAGAAATATAAAATAGCCGTTACATAGGAAAGAGTAAGATAACAACCATGCAAGAAATGGAAACAAAGTGCTCTGAGAAATCTAGGGAAAAGAAGATATCTAGGCAGGAAGACCTGAATGGCTCCATGGATTAAAACCTTTGAGAAATTTCAAAGATGGCTAAGATTTCAACAGGTAGCCATGGGCACATTCTATATGTTATAGAATACCATATTCCAGCTGTGAAAGTATACACAACAGAATTAGGCAAAACGTCTAGTATCAGTTGGGCATGGTGGCACACGCTTGTAATCCCAGCATTCAGGAGGCTGAGACCGGAGGATCCGGGTTTGTGGCCAGCCTCAGCTACCTAGTGAGGCACTCCGCAACTTAGTGAGACTCAGTTTCAAAATAAAGAATAAAAAATAGGGCTGGGGGTATAGCTCAGAGGTAGAATGTAGAATGCCCCTAAGTTCAATCCCCAGTACTGCAAAAAAAAAAAAGTCTAATATCCAAGGAACAGTAGGTGTATGCTATAGTGCGTGCAATACTCACAAGCATCTACTGAGAGAAAGTTGAAAAAATAAAGCTGGTATATTTCTTAGTGGAACTGAATGCTGGGTAAGAATTCAAACAATCCAGTTGACAAAGAAGAAACCATGAAGGGATTTGAGGCAAGGAAATGACAAGAGAGATGTACTTTTGAAAGCTTTTGAAAAGTTGGAATCAGGGAGACAGATTTCTGGGATGTTATGACTGCCTAGGGGAGAAAACCATGTCCCAACCATGGGGAAAACACAGCAAAAAGTTCGTAGATATATAAAGGCTTAAATGAAAGAAATAGCATGAGAAAGAAAAGGGGAGGATGGGTGAGGAAGAACCTGGAGAGGAAGAACCATTTGGACATGGCAGGTGGCTAGATGCTGGGGATTGAGAAAAGGTGGTGCTGATCTTAAGCTTTACTGAGAGTGGTGATGATATTAACAGGCCAAGGGGAGGTTAGCCAAGTTAGAATTCTAGCAGATTTGTTCAACTGATAATAATAAACATCAGTATGCAGGCAAATCAAGAGATAGGACTCAGGGATTCAACTTTGCATCCAAACATCTCTGAGAGAGCAGAAACATAGGGCAAAGTCATGGAAGAAGCTTAATGAGTGGGAAATTTAAGATGAGCCAGTGAGGAAAAGAGAGAGGAAACAGAAGGAGGAAAGGTTAGGAACTTTAACATCATCAGCAAGAAGGAGCCAGGGTCTTTGTAGCATCAAACTCTGAAGCCACAAATTTTGGTGAAGTACTTGTTTATTTATTTATATCTGTGTACCTCACTTGATTCTCTTTAACTCCTTAAAAACAAGAATCCTTGTTTCTACATACAGAGTCTGTCACTGAATAGTTGAATAATATGAAGAAAAAGAAGGAGGCTGGAAGGAACAAAAGGAAATTAAAAATAGTGTAAGAAACTAAAAGCAGTTGGGTTTGTGATTAGGAGAGTATGTTTCAATAGAATAGTAGAAATAAAGGCCAGGTTCTAAGTGGTTAAAGAGGTGACAAAAACAGAATGAAGACAATGGATACAGAATTCTCCACAAGAGTTGGTAGTGAACAGATAGGATGAGTATAGAAGGGAAAGGGGCAGTTTTTTGTTTTGTTGCCTACTTTGTGTTTACTGTGATAGGAATATCATTTGAGATGTATTCTAAGATTATCCTTCTAGTATTAAAAGCATTCAGTCAGCTCTGTCCTTATCCAAAAGTGTTTTAGGGCTTTTTATTTTTCCTTGTTGTTTCCCAAACTTGTAAGCCCTTGGGAGAAATTAGAGAAAGAACTCTAATTTAGGGGTTGACTAAGTTAGTCAAAGAGCTGGTTTCTTGAAAAACAAAGGGAAACATATTTCCCTGTAGAGGGATTTCCACAGGCAGAGAAGAAGGAGGAAGCAGATAGAAGCCATCCCTGGATTCCAAGAGCAGAGAATGAAGATCCTGCCCCAGTACAGTCTCACAGAAGGAAGTAAGATCTGAGAGACCAGGAGCTTTGTGGTCTAGGGACACAGGACCCCCACCAGTGCTGCAAAGATGCCGCTGTGCCAAGGAAAGTGAAACACTTCTCCGTGGTAAGCCAGGTGAATTAACGACCAAGAGGACAATTTCTGCCCTTTCTCTTTCTCAAGGCTCCCTAGTGTGCATGATCCTAGGGAGGAAAACATAAACTCTAAGAATAGACGTCAATTATTCTCACCGCATCAGCAGAATGGAGCTTTCAGTCAGAAGTTAGTTCCAGAAAAGGAGGGGGAGGGAAGAAAGAAGAGGGAGAAGAAAAGGAGGAGAAGAAGAAGAAATTAGATTCCACCAAATTGGCTTAGTTTGCGATGTGACAGCAAGTGGAGCATGTTTGTAGACAGAGGAGAAGGAGTTGCAGAGACTATGCACAGAAAGAAGCAGGACACACCATGCTCACCAACCCTACTGTGAGCAGTGCTCCTCGGGATGCCCACCTGGATGACTCTGAAGGAGAAGATGAGGCAGAAGAGTTGGAAGAGAAGGCAAATCTTATATAGCCCCTGTTTTAAAGAAAAGTTGGGAGCCAAATCACTGAAAAGGAAAACAGAAAAGGTTATAAGAGCAACCTTTGAAAAGACAAACAAGTACATTGGGTAAGCAGCAAAGGGCACCCAAGCCCAGTAGCCTTCCTCGAGGGTGCAGTCTGTAATAATGGAAATCAGCATGTGTTTATGCATCATGCATTGATTTACATATGTGTTCACCTTCTGCCTATTTCAGCAGGGACAGAGGTTGCTTACTGGGCATACCTACGAATGATAAGATTAAATATAAATCAGAAGCATCGAAAATATATATATTAGAATAGAGTTCATCAGCTGTGCATGGTAGTACATGCCTGTAATCCAAGTACTTGGGAGGCTGAGACAGGAGGGTCGCAGGTTCACTGCCAGCCTTAGAAACTTAGCAAGGCCCTCTGCAACATAGTGAGACTCTATTTCAAAATAATAATAATAATAATAATAATAATAATAATAATAATAATAATAGGGCTGGAGTTATAGCACAGAGATAGAATGCCCCCTGGGTTCAATCCCCAGTAACACACACACACACACACACACACACACAAAATAGAGTTCGTCATCAGGGCAATCTAGGCAACACAATTCTATGTGTCTCTCAGCCAACACTCAGCCACGGGTACAAAGGATTAGAGAATACTAACAGCCAAAGTGTTCTCTGGGAACAGTGCGAGAACAGAAGGGAAGTGTGGAGGTGAAGCCATTAGCTGCTCAGGGCACTGAGCTTTGTCAGATGAGTGGAACCAAAGTGGATGCATAGACTGAAAGAATGCAAGGGAGGCCACGGAACACATTAACATAAAAATCCTTGTACCTTTGAACTGAGAATTCCACTTCTAAGAATCTACCTTATGAAAATAACCAGTAAAAGAGAGTTGTGTTCAAGGATGCTCACCATTGTGTTCTCTAAAATTTAAAAGCATCCTAAATGTGCAATAGTGGGACAATTATTAGGTAAACTGTAGCACATTTGTACAACAGGCAACTAAATAGCCATTTAAAAATGTGTTTTCAAAGGCTGTGTAATGGGAGAATCTCACAATACAATATTGTTAAAGAGGATAAAATGATATATAGTTTGGTACAAATTGTCTGAAGATACATAAATATGAATTAAAATATTGGATTGAAATTCAACAAATGTTAGTTGCATTCATCTCTGAATGGTGAGATAATAGAAAACTTTTATGATTTCTTTGCTCTAGTTTTCCATATTTTCCAAATTATATTCGGTGAATATGTATTGCTTACATAATCAGTTATTTTTAAAAATAAGTGAATAATGCAAGGCAGATTCTCAAGTATAAAAAATACTTGAACTACTAGAAAACACAAGCAGTCAGGAGAGAAAAGTCTGTCTTGTAGCAACCAAAGATGGAGCACATTTGGTTAAGCAGGCCTTGCTGACATCGGCACTGGGAATGGCCTGGCCAGAGATTTGGAATCTGAGTGTGTTCCCATTGCTGCTTCCCTGTCCAAGATGAAGGCCATTGAGAAGTAAGAAACTGTTACTCCAGTGCTGTCATAGGTACAACCAAAACACAGTAGATGTATTTCTATGACAATACTCTTAGTACATTTAGTGACATCCCTTATAATTTTTATATCTTTTTGAAAACACTTGATGTAATGCATATAGAGTTCAAACTACCATAAAACTCAACTGAATCTCCCCCTACTATGTACCAGGATTGTTACTTTTCAAAACAATGGCACTGAAGCAGCTATATATTTACACTTATTGTTAACCCAGAACTCTCATGTGATATTCATAATTTTTTCATCTTCTAATTCTATTAAAAATAGTTTGCATGTTTTATACTGACCTTGATTATCTAAAATATTCAATTAACCAAAGATATCCTCCCACATTTTCCACCAATGCTAAGTGAAGTAGGTCTTACACAAACTCATCATTTCTTAATTATTTTAGTACTGGCTATTAGACACGAACATGTGGTGCAACTGTGTTATCCTCGCTTGCAGAATTATTACTCTTAACCTGAACCCAGGCACCAGAATAAAGCAAAAAGAAAACATAACTCATGCTTACCAGTCTTCCTTCAAATTCATAACCTTCAGACAATTAACTTCAAGCACGCTCTGCATGCTGCCCAGCAATCACAGTGCATTAATCTAGTCCGTTGACTATTCTGCTCTCCTAAACAACAATTCCATATGTTCTCCTCTCTCCTAAAACTTCTGACGCCTCCTCCCCCATCTCCCATCTTCACTTTCAGCTCTTGACCTTGATTGCTATTTCCCTGGGAAAAAAAAAATAGAAACAATCAGAAGAGAACTTCCACAAGTTCCCACCAACACCTCCACCCGCCCACTAGCATCTGGGCCCATCTATGCTGGCTTCTCTCCTGTTACCAGGAATGAACTTTCTATGTTCCTATCTAAGTCTAAACTCCACACTTGTTCACTAGGTCTCAATTCTTTTCTTTTTCTCTTCTTTTCTTTCTTCTTCTTCTTCTTCTTCTTCTTCTTCTTATTATTATTATTATTATTATTATTGTGGCACTGGTGATTGAAACCAGGGGTCCTCTACTACTGAACTATACCCCCAACCCTTTTTGTTTTTATTTTTTATTTTGATATAAGGTCTCATTAAATTCCTGAGACTGACCTCAAATTTGGAATCTTCCTGTCTCAGCCTCCCAAGTACTGGGATTACAAGCATGTGCCACTGTGCCCAGCTCATCCCAATTCTTTTAATTAGCCAAAAATAGTCCCTCAGAAATTTCTCCCCTTGCCCTCTCCTGCATCATCATTTTCTCCCTCTTGACTGGATCCTTCCATCAGCGTACAAACATGAAGTTATTTCTCCCATCTATGTTGCCCTCCAGCTACAAGGTCTTATTTCCACCTCTCCTTTACAGTAATTTTTCTTAAGAGTTATCTATATGCATGTCTTCAAAACTTGGTTCTTCATTCTCTCTAAAGTCTTTTT
>PVLC010033209.1:0-17817 GCA_004027655.1 Graphiurus murinus | reverse complement strand
GGCATTCTACCTCTGAGCTACACACCCAGACCTATTTTTTATTCTTTATTTTGAAACAGGGTCTCACTAACTTGCGAAGGGCCTCACTAAGTAGCTGAGGCTGGCCGAGAACTTGCAATCCTCCAGTCTCAGCCTCCCAAGTACTAAGATTACAAATCTGCATCACCACGCCAGGCATTGGAACAAATTTTTTTAAATTGTATTGACGTGAGTGTTGGACAACAGATAATATTTTATGTAGCTAATGAGAAAGTAAATTAGTATAACTTCCAAAGAGGAAATTTTGTCAGTATTATCAAATTTTAAGAAATACACATTGTAAGCCGGGCATGGTGACGCATGCTTGTAATCCCAGTACTTGGGAGGCTGAGACAGGAGGATCCAGGTTCGTGGCCAGCCTCAGCTACTTACTAAGGTCCTCTGCAACTTAGTGAGACCCTGTTTCAAAATAAAGAATAAAAAACAGGGCTGGGGGTATAGCTCAGAGATAGAATGCCCCTGGGTTCAATCCCCCATACTGCAAAAACAAACAAACAAACACATTGTACTGGGTGTGGTGGTACACACCTGTAACCCTAGTACTTGGAAGGCTGAAACAGGAGGATCGCAGGTTTGAGGTCATCCTCAGCAACTTAGCGGTACCCTCAGCAACTTAGTGAGAACTTGTTTGAAAATAAAAAGGGATGGGAGTGTAGCTTGGATGTGGAGTGCCCCTAGGTTCAAACCCCAGTACCAAAAAATCCACATTTTGACCCAACAGTTCTTCCATACATAGTTTTTCTACAGATATTTAAACATATGTGTCTAGAAGACATTCAGTGAAACATCTGTTTGTCATAGAAAAATCAGAAACTAACTAATATCATGAAACAAACCCAGTTAAATAAATCATGGCATATCCACATAATGGAACACTATACCATATATAAAAAAGGAAAGCAGAATATAGGAATAGCTATAACTATGCATGTGGAAAGATCTCTGCCGTGATTTGGATGTGGTTTGAGTATATCCCCTAAGGGCTCACGTGTTGGAAGCTTGGTACTTGGTGTGGCAATGTTGGGATGTGGTAGAATCTGCAAGAGTCAAAGCCAAGTGCAAGGTAATCAGTTCATTGATGATGCTGCCCTAGGAAGGGATTAGCATAGTCTTTGTGGGACCCCCATTAGAGGATCGCTATTAGTTCTGTTATTAGTTCTAATGAGACCCTCATTAGAGGGTTGTTATAAAAGAGTGAGACTGGCCCTCCCTGCTCTATGGCTCTGGTCTCACCATGCAATCTCTCGCTCTTGCACATGCTCCCACCATGATGCCGTTCCCCATGTTGTGACCCAGTCAAGGGAGCCCTCAGCAGAAACTTAACCAAGGGGGCCACCTGATCTTGGACTTTCAGTCTGTGACACTGTGAGCTAAATAACCCTCTTTTCTGTATAAATTACCCAGTGCCAGGTATTTTGTAATAGCTACAGAAATGGACTAATAAAATCTCCAAAATGTGTTGCTAAGTAAAACAACAACAAAAAGTAAGGTTTTACACATTTTACTACCATTTGTGCAGGGAAAGAAAAGCATCTATTTGCATGCTTATAAATGCGTTAAAAAGTTCTAAAAAGATATATGAAAACTATTAACAATAATTGCTTCTGGAAAGAAGAACTAAATGGCTAAGAAACAAGGATGAGGGGGAGAAAAAGACTATTTCTTTTATATTTTTCAGATAATGTTAACTTATGTGATATGTATATTCATGACTTATTTACAAATTTACAAACTTTTAAAATAGTATAATTAAGAGTGGACATTCCTAGTGATATAGTGAGAAAAGCATAAGTCAATAAAAAAGAAATGCAATCACAAACTCTAAGTGAAATCAAATAGTTGTTAAAGAAAAAAGTAGCATAAAATAAAAACTACAATGTGATGTGATTTAAGCCAGTTATGAAGCATAAGAAAGAAGACTCTACCTGACCTTGGTGCTTGTTCCATTCTCCCCTGTATAGCCCAGACTTAGATATGTTGGATAAATTTCTTGTATTTTGAGCCAAGCCCTATGTCATTGTAGCAAATATTTGCATAAGCATGAACAATTTACACTCATAAATGATTTATTTCAATTGTTGGAATCAATCAACAGGCTAGGCATGGTGGAGTATGCCTGTAATCCCAGTACTTGGGAGGCTGAGACAGGAGGATCACAGGTTCAAGGCCAGCCTCAGCAACTTAGTAAGGTTGTCAGCAACTTAGTGAGACCCTGTTTCAAAATAAAAAATAAAATAGGCCTGGAGGTATATAGCTTGAAGGCAGAATGCCCCTGGGTTAAATCCCCA
This sequence comes from Graphiurus murinus, assembly GCA_004027655.1. Classification (NCBI taxonomy): domain Eukaryota; kingdom Metazoa; phylum Chordata; class Mammalia; order Rodentia; family Gliridae; genus Graphiurus; species Graphiurus murinus. The sequence goes on along the minus strand of PVLC010033209.1, from coordinate 15,490 downwards.
GCAACACACACACACACACACACACACACACACACACACACACATCAAGCAACAGATAAGATGCATGAAAACTAATTATATTTACAGAACAAAATACAAATGTTATAAACTCTAAAATTTAAAGATAGAAAAAAGAGAAATTGGGAGGTGTATAGGAAGATTAGAGGTAGAAGGGAGCAGGCAGAAGAGGTGAAGAGTAATTTGGGTATGCTGTGTTTCTTATATTACCTTATAGAAAGTCCCCACCAAAACTCAGGTTGAGGCTTAGTGCCCACTGCTGCAGTGTTGGAAGGTGGGGCCCAGTGGAAGGTGTCTGGGTTATGTGAGCGGAGCCCTCATGAATGGATTGATGCCTTTCTGGGTGAGTTCTCATTCTCACAAGGCTAGGTTAGTTTTCATGGGACTGAATTACTTACTGAGAGAGTAGGTTATTATAGAGGGAGGCCGCCCCGTTGTATTTTACTTCTTTCACATACACTGCCTTGCCCTTTCTGTTTTCTGCCATGAACTGAAGAAGTACAAGGCCCTCACTAGATGCAGCTACCAGATCTTGAACTTCCCAGCTTCAAGAACCAAGAGCCAAAATAGACTTCTTTCCTTTATACCTAGTCTCAGGTATTGCATTATAGCAACAGAAATCTGACTAAGACACTGCTATATTGATGGAACAAGAATTCAACATTTAAGCATATTGTTTAAATTTATAATGATAACTAAAAGGAGAGTGGAAAGTATAATTAATAAAACATGTGAAGGAAGAAGGAAATGAGGAGATAGTGCAAAGGAGCTATATTCCTCATCATTCATAGCATGGAGTTAATGGACACTAAATAAAATAGATAAATCAAGAAACAGTGGTATATACATAGAACATAATTATAGTGCTAACCACCAAAAGAACTAAAAACAAAGTTTGAAGCAGGAATTTTTTCTTTCTTTTAAGCTGAATACTTGTATAACTTCTAAAGTAAACACTCCTTGCTGTATTTTATCATTTTAGTTTTAATTTTAGCTTTAAGACACATGAGGAAAGTATAATGTGTCTATTTTTAAAGTTTTATGGTCTGAACATGTATGTTTTCCAGATAAAGCTAAACCACTTCATAGCCTGTCTCCGCATGGTGTTATTTTCCATAGAAATACTCACCCACATCCAAAAATAACAGAAAGGAAATTTAAATCTTCACTGCTCACTGCGGTGTCATGAAAACATCAAAGGGGGATTTCATTTACATAACAAAACCTCTTAAAACTTTCTTGCTCTGCCCCTCTCAATATCTCACACCATATGGCAGCCGCTCCCAAAGATTTCTCCCCTGTCCAGACTTTCACAAAACATGTCCCGCACTGTCTCTATCCCTCTGTCCTCTACTTCTCTCCCCACCACTGGAATACCCCTGGATTCAGTCTCCAGTACCCCTTCCCCCCAGAAAAGATAGGGACTGGGTTTTATTCATCTTTGCATTCACAGAGCCAAGAAAGTTCTTCACATATAGGAACGCTTCACACATCAAATGCAGTGAAATTGTAATTCAAATACAGCTTTTATGGAAGAGGATGTGGGGAAAAGAAGAGGAAGGAAATGAATGTTGAGTATCTGCTGTGAAGCAGGCACTATACCTGTGTAGTGGTGATATATCTCTACCTTCTTTTCTCTATCAGTAATTCTCAAAACAAGAAAAAAAAAACATGTGGAGGAGTATCAGAAACAGGAAGGAACCCTCCATGTGATGCAAGTACACACACCAAAAACATTCTTATACCATGGACACATAGAAACTAAAGCATTTTAACCAACAAGGATGAAAATATTGCCTGAACTTTAAATTTTGATGCATACACATTCAAAAATGCCCACTAGATGGCAAACCCACATCTCAAACGTTAACAATTACGAAGATTCCCCCTTCTGGAAGTCTGAAGCAGAAACACTTCAATAATTCAAGCCAAATTCATTCTCATTCATTCTCTCTCTCTCTCTCTCTCTCTCTCTCTCTCTCTCTCTCTCAACTAATACAACAATAAATTCCCTTACTATATTGTCTGATTTCATTTCTGGGTTTCAAAACTAATCATGGAACCAAAGCAAGTGACAAGGCCAGGATCTCACTCAAGCAGTTTTGCTCCAGAATCTAGGTATATAACCTGTATGCACATGTACTTCTAAGGTGAGCAGGAATGTTAGTGCCCCTTCTCATACTGTCCACCTTCCTCACCACCACCCACATCACTGCCAGATTTAGCTAACACTGCCCTGCTCAAAATTCTTCATGGACCCACTATAGACTCGACTCCATAGCACACACACTGTCCTGCCTTCTCTAGCTCCTCCCTCCGCACCAGCCCTCTGACACCCAATCACATGGATCCACTCGCTACAGAAGCACATCCTAGTCTCACACACCTCCGCATCTCTAGAAACGCTATGCTTGCTGCGCTGAAAACCTTCTCGCATTTGTAGGAGCAACGAGTCCACTGGAGTCTCCACGAATACCACTTTCCTTGAGAGGCCCTCACTGACTCTGCCAGCAACAGGGTCCTCCAACTTCAACACATCCATCGTGCTATTTTATTTATCTCATCATGTGCCTGGCTGTCTTGCCACTCCAGTGAGTGCTCCCTGAGGGCATGGATGGTGTCTTTCCAACTTTATGTCCTCAGCACCAAACTCAGTGCCTGACATACAGAGGATGCTCTATAAATTCATTGACTGGCCAGAAAAGTCCATGAACAAATGCCCAATGTAAACAGTTGGATTTCATAGATGCTCTCAAGAATTTCAGTGTTCAGGCCCTGGAATACAAAAGGAAGATACCTAACCACATTTCCTGCAGAGTTATAGGAGAGGCTGGAGCCAGAGAGGCTCAGAGCAGCTGTAGGGCTGTGAAGGTGGCTCCCCTGAGCTTCCTTTTTCCGATGCCCCAGAAGAAAGGTTTTGGTGTCCTTCCACATGTGAAAGTACAAAAGTCCTCACTAATCCACAGTTTCAGTTACCTGTGGTCAATCTCAGTCTGAAAATATTACATTGGAAATTCCAGAAATAAACAATTTGTAAGTTTTAAATAAATTTTATTATAGCATATTGTTACATAATTGTTCTATTTTGGTATTAGTCATACTAACGTCTTACTGTTTCTAATTTCTAAATTAAACTTTATCATAGACATGCACATATAGTAAAAAACAGTATATATAGTTTGATACGCTCTGCAATTTGAGGCATCTGCTGCTGGGGGACTTGAATATATCCTCTGTGTATCGATGGAACTCCTGTATGAGGGAAGGAGACCCCCCCCAACCTCCCACAGTCCTCCATTCTTCACAATCAGGTGAATCCTTGACTATTTAAGTAGCAATTCTCCTTGACCTCTATTGGAGCTCCTAGGTAAGGTGAGCATTTATTTGTATATAATTGCTTAACATCCACACCAGCTAGAGATATTTTTAGGGGCTCTGTCAAGAGACATTCCTGCGATTACTTGGACTGTTTTTAATTTGATCATTAGAGCAGCAAGCTCCAGTGCAGGGCTGGGGATGTTCCTTAATTATGGTGTCTGCCATTAGCTTGCTAAGGCCACCATAGCAGCATACCACAAACTGGGTGGTTTAAATGACAAAAATTCATTGTCTCTCAGTTCTGGATTCTAGAAGTGTGAGATCAAAGTGTCTACATGGTGGGTTCCTTCTGAGAGCTGTGAGAAGAATCTGTTCTGTGCCTCTTCCTGAGCTTCCCATGGCTTCCTGGTGATCTTTGCTGTTTCTTGTTTTGTAAGTGTCACTCTAATTGCCTTCTTCCTGTCATGACATTCTCCCTAAGTGTCTGTGCACAAAATATCTCTTTTTATAAAGACACCTGCCATATTGGTTTAGTGACCCACTCTATTCTGGTGGGAGAGCATCTTAACTAATGATATTACAACCATTCTATTGTCCAAAAAGGCCACATACTGAGGCACTAGAGGTCAGGGATTTAGCATGAATTTGAGGAGACACAATTCAGCTGATAACACTGGCCAAATTTTCTAAAACAAAAATCAAGAGATATCCTTTGCATATGGTTTGAAGCTAGGACAGAATTTTTGCAATTAGGACTGTCTGGATAATGTAGGGAATCTTTTTTTTTTTTTTTTTTTTTTTTGCGGTACCGGGGATTGAACTCAGGGGCATTCTACCTCCGAGCTATACCCCCAGCCCTATTTTTTATTCTTTATTTTGAAACCGAGTCTCACTAAGTTGCGGAGTGCCTCACTAGGTAGCTGAGACTGGCCGTGAACCCGGATCCTCCGGTCTCAGCCTCCCGAATGCTGGGATTACAAGCGTGCGCCACCACGCCCGGCTTGGGAATCATTTTTTTAAGAGCAAATCCAGTGGCATTAAATTAAAAAGTTTGTTAGATGTGGTGATGCATGCTTAAAATGCCACTACTTGGAAGGCTGAGACAGGAGAATTGCAGGTTCAAAGCCTGCCTCAGCAACTCAGCATGGCTCTCAGCAACCTAGTGAGACCCTGTTTCCAAATAAGAAATAAAATAGGGGATGTATCTCAAAGGTAGAATGCCTCTGGATTCAATCCTCAGCACCAATAAAAAAATTTTTCTAAAGTCTAAGAAAAGAGCCTACAGAAAGGGAAATTATCTTTGCCATCTACTCCTCTGATAGAAGACTAATATTTAGAATATATGAAGAACTTAAATGACTTAACACTAAGAAAACAAATAACCCAATCAACAAATGGGCAATCGAATTAAATAGACACTTCACAAAAGAAGAAATACAAATGACCAATATATATGAAAAAACGTTCAACACCATTAGCAATCAGGGAGATGCAAATCAAAACTACACTGGATTACATCTAAAACCAATCAGAATGACAATCATCAAGAATACAAATAGCAATGAGTGCTAGTGAGGATGTGGGAAAATAGGAATTCTTAAATACTGTTGGTGGAATTACAAATTAGTGCAGCCACTATGGAGGTCTGTGTGGAGATTCCTCAGAAAACTGGGAATGGATCCACCATATATTCCTGCTATACCACTCCTGAGAATCTTTCCAAAGGAATTGAAATCAGAATATTAAAGTAATACATGCATTTTCATGTTTGTAGCAGCACAATTCACAATAACCAAATCATGGAACCAACCTAGGTGTCCATCAACAGATGAATAGATCACAAAATTATGGGATTTACACACAATGGAATTCTACTCAGCAATAAAGAAGAACAAAGTTATGTCATTTCCAGGAAAATGAATGGACCTAGAGAATGTTATGTTAAGTGAGATTAGCCAGTCACAAAAAAAAAAAAAAAGTCACATATTTTCTCTCATAGGTAGAAGCTAGGGAGCAATAGGGATACCAGAGGAACTTCAGAAAATGGAGGCGAAACTCCAGTGGAGCAATGGAAGACGCCTAGGGGAGAGAGTTAATGAAGGAAATACTATGATGTTATGTACATATGTGAAATTATCAATGCCAATCTCAATATCAAGTATGGGGAAGGGGAGGGAGTGGGGAAGGAGCCAGGGGGGAGCTCACCAAATGTTCTGTTCATGTATGTCTCTATCACTCTGAACTACATTATGATGTGAGACTACAATGCACCAATAGAAGTGTATTTTAAAAAAGGAGTAAATCCTGACATACTCATATTATCTGAAAGGTTGTAAAATATCCCTAGGTGGATAGTAAATAAAGTAGTTCTAAATATCTAGAATTAGAACCAAAAGCAGTAAGTGCTTTAAATATTCAGGAAGACTTCCCATGAAATATATGTGTGATATGTAGATACAGACATAGATAAAAGACATATATTGATATGCATACACATATATATATATGCACACACACACATTCATCTTACTTTGAAAAAGTGCTCAAGTAATTCCAATTTGTGCATATTTGACTGGCTTCTTGTGAGATCAGTAGGAAGAATTAAATGTTTATGTACTGAGGACTGCAAAAAGCAGGCCATTCTCTAAAATATATATAGAATTTTTCAAGTGTCATTTTGGTTACAAATTGGGACCACTTCCCCACTGCTCCCAAACCCCATAATCTTGCAAATATATATTCAAGTGGTATAATGAAAATCAACAAGACTATCCCACTTATAAATGTTCATACTTTTAGGGGTAAAATTGTATGTTGAGGGTAACTTTTATCTGTAACCTATTATAACTCCTGTCCCCATATTAATTTCTGTATACTATGTTTCCAAAGTAGCAACGAAAACAGGTCCTGGGATAGCAGAGATGTAAGAGTGTGAGCCACCATCAAAACCACTTCCCAATTAACCACAAAAGGCAACATACCCTCCATGTCAGGAAACTGTTTAACAAGAAGCAGTCTTACCCTTTCTAAAAATTTCTCCAGGTGCTGAGCACTGAAATGCAAAGCAAACCATCTGAAGCCTGGTTGGAACTTGGCAAGGTATAAATAAATGAATTAAATATTAAATAAACTTAAGGTCTTATAAATGTGTTTTACTTGAGACAAGGAGCCAGCCTGGGGAAATGGAGAAGGGAAGCCAAGAAACTGGGTGAAAATGGAGGAAACAGAAGTTTTGCTCTGTGAGAAGATAACAGAAATCACTCCTGATTATGGATCTAGCACTCATGTAGCTATAAGCATAGTAGAGGCATTCTAGGATTGCATTTAGTCCTCCCAGCGACACTACAAGGTAGCTATCATCACCCCTGCTTAGATGGGGGAATTGAGACCCACAGAAGTTAAGTCATTTGCCCAACCAAGATCACGGGACAAATGATTGGCAGAGCCAGGCAGGGAACCCAGGTCAGCCTGAGCCCACAGCCGGACTGTCCAGAGCTGGGAGGAGTGATGGAGAACTGAAAGGCAGTAGCCTACAGCACCTGGATCTCAGGGAGGACTAAGTAGGAAAGCCAGGCTTGTAGAGGAAGGCCAGCATTCGAGGGGAGGAGAGTGCTGAGGCAGATTAGGGGCCTCAAGGCCTAACAACAACTGTGTATTGGGAAAACAATTTTGTTCAAGAGGGCTATTTATAGGGATGTTTTTCCTCAGCACTCCCTCCCCCCATCTCCTCCCTTTTGTGTTAAAAGGCGCCTGGCAGATTGGTAAAGGGTTACAGGCAGTGTACAGGAAACTATGGAACACAATGAACGGGGCGGGGACAGATCCCCACCCACCTAAGAACCGCACTGGCTGCAGTGTGCCGAGACCCGGAGGGAGACAGATGGAGCACAGAACCGGGCTCTGCTCCTCTGACTGTCTTTCTCCAAGCCAGAAAGAGGGCAAAGTGCCCAAATGGGTGCGGAACAGAGTCAAAGGGAAGCAGAGGCAGAAAGAGGCAACAAAACCAAACCAAGAGTATTGAAATGAGTCGTTCCCTATCCGGAGGACTGCTGATTTCTATGAGGAATGAAGGTTTTTTTACACCACAGCTCTGTCCAGTCTGGGAATTCCAATCGCATAGCACAGGGGCTCAAGAGAAGTTGTCTCAACCCAGCTGCTGAGAAGGGTCCCAGAACCTGGAGCCAAGTCCTCAAGACACTCTGCCAGGCTTCTGGGGGTGCTGCCTTCGGGAACAGCCCCGAATCTCTCCTTCTGGGCCATGAACCCAAATGAACCCAAATGCGACTCAGAGCCTCACGCTAGGCCCCTTGCAGATTCAGATGTGGGTATACATAATTCCACCAGGGCACGTGGCTCTCCCTCTGGCCTTGTGAAGTCTCTTCTCTGCATGTGGCTCTAGGAAGGAAGTGTCCTGCTGCCATTTGGCAGCGTTCAGAACCCACGGTGGAGTGGGACAAGGGGGTCTTGTGCTGCCTGGTCTGTTCATCGTCTCTGAAATACTGAGGACTCCTTTAATGCCACAACTGTGCATATGAGTTACAGTTTTCTTTAAACACTGTGGAGAATGCAAAAGATCACTAGATAGACCTCTTATTTTTTAATAATACAGCACCCAACACAAAGAAACTAGAGTAAAATTAAAATATTGGTTGGAAAAAATTATTTTTCCAGAAATTTCAAATACCATGTGCATGTATCTCATTTCATTTCCAGTTCTGACTTCTTAATTCCTACTTGTTCTTGCATTTTAGACTATCAAAGGATACTTCCTCCTGGAAGTTCTGATTTGGCCTTTGATGTGTAGATAAGTATGTTTTATCTTTGTTCAAAAAAATAGTTTTTACCCTGACCAAGCTCCCAATCTTGTAAGGCTGTAGTTGACTTGGGCTTAATCTCTCTTACATTTAGTCTCTTAAATAAAAGCCTGAGCTTTTGGATTAGGTGGTAGGGGACCAATCAATTCATGTTATAAAAATTATGACTTCAGCCAGATGTGTTGGTGCATGCCTGTAATTCCAGTAGTTGGGAGACTGAGACAAGAGGATTGTAGGTTTGATGCCAGCCAGCAACTTTGCAAGACCCTCAACAACTTAGTGAGACCCTCTTTCAAAATAAAAAATAAAATGGGCCTGGGAGTAAATCTCAGAGGTAAAATGCCCCTCAGTTCAACCCCCAGCACCAAGAAAAAAAAAAAAGTAAGATTTTATTTGTGAGGAAATCTTTTCCTTTCTGACTATTCCCTTACCCTCCACCCTGTCTACTCCAAAATGCCTAGTTGGTGGTAAAGTAACTGATTTACATTCTCAGCCAAGGAAATGAGGATGTTAAGTAGTGTTTCCCCAATTTTTATTTATTTACTTCTTTTTGGCTCTGACTAACATAGATTTTGCAACTTTAGGAACTGAAGGGGAAATAAAATGTTATGATGTGTGTATGGAGGATATCATTGTAATTACAACTAGGTCTATTCTTCAACATATTGGCTGGGAGTGGCCATTCAAAGCCATCTCCTTCTCCATTCTCCCTGCACCTGCTGGCCCTTGGAAGCCCTTTTAGAAGCAACACTGCCTCTCATAGTTACAGAGATAGTGGGGCAGTGGGAGGTCGGCTGGTCCAGATGGGAGCTGGATTCTGGTTCCCACTCCACTTGGTTGACTGTTCCTCCACTTGGTTCTGTTTGGGGATTTGTAATGTGGCTCTCCCCCTCCTCCCCACACTCACTAAGGAAGCTTATCCAATCTTATTTGGACACTTAGAAGCAAAACCATTTGCAGTATGACCTAGATCTAGGAGCCCACATACTGGGAAATGCAGTCATGGAGCCTGGGATACATGACTTTAGAAGCCCTTTTGAGCCAGTTGGTCAGCCTCATCTTCAGAATCTCAGAGCACCAATGACTGGGCTGAGGGGAGGCCGAAGCCTGTCTCTGAGACCCACAATTGGTCTCAAACTGGACACCACACACACAGCCACAGACAGGTAAAAGACTTTGCTTAGAGGAAACAAGCAGAAAGATACTGAGAAGAGACAGAAGGAAAGAGAAAGAAGACTAGAAAGAGCATCTAGGACAAGTGTGAGGTTCAAGTTTGGCTCCTGTCATGGGGCACTCTCAACACCGAGAGGGGCAGGGAACAATGGCAAGGAGGACACCTTCCCGGCTCCTGAGTCAGGCTGTCACTGTGTGAATCCACTATCTGGCTTGATAAGTTGTGGATTCATCCCACCATTCAGTGTGGATGATTGAGGGTTATTAAATAGAAACAAAAACCCCACCACATGTACATTTCAAACCTGTTTATTCAATCAGCATAGGAGCAATGGAAACGTTGCCAGGGGCTCAGCATTACCTCTGGGACCCTTCACAACTAGAACCCAACTCAGCATGAAGCAGGGACCAAAAGGGGTGTTCCAGGTTGGAAATCCTATGAAATCCTTTGGGGAAACTCTGAGTAAAGTGTGAAAAGAATCTTAGGCTGTATTAAGGTTGCAAACTCCTCTTATAGTTCACACAGGCAGCCCTCTTTTTCAACAAAGTACATCTGCTGGGTTTGATGGTGACTAAGAGGATCTACTCTATACCTAATGTTGTACTGTAAAGTGTTTTGACAATTAATTGTAAATTATGACTTCCATACTTAACTAGTAGACTTTGTTATGAGAAAGGCCATATTTAATAAAAAATTTTATGGAATTAAAATTAATTTTTTTTGTGGTACTGGGGATTGAACTCAGGGGCATTCTACCTCCGAGCTATACCCCCAGCCCTATTTTTTATTCTTTATTTTGAAACAGGATCTCACTAAGTTGTGTAGTGCCTCACTAGGTAGCTTAGGCTAGCAACGAACCCAGATCCTCCAGTCTCAGCCTCCCAAATGCTGGGATTACAAGCATGCGCCACCACGCCCAGCTAAAATTAATTCATTTAATAGGGCTTGTTGATTACTATTATTGTGTCAATGTGGGCTTCCTATTTTTATAACTACTATCATTACATAAGATATTAATATTTGATGGAGCTGGGTGAAGGATAAGTGGGAATTCTTTGATTTTTTTTTGCAGTTTTTTTTAAACTGGAATTACTGAAAAATGAAAAGTCGAAAGAATTTTGTTTTAAAGATTTAAAAAGGTAGAGCCGGGCGTGGTGGCGCACACTTGTAATCCCAGCATTCCAGAGGCTGAGACCGGAGGATCCGGGTTCGAGGCCAGCCTCAGCTACCTAGTGAGGCACTCTGCAACTTAGTGAGACTCGGTTTCAAAATAAAGAATAAGAAATAGGGCTGGGGGTATAGCTCGGGGGTAGAATGCCCCTGAGTTCAATCCCCAGTACCACACACAAAAAAAAAAAAAGATTTAAAAAGGTAGTTCAAGCTTGGCATGGCGGCACATGCTTGTAATCCCAGTACTTAGAAAGTTGAGACAGGACAATCACAGGTTTCAGGCCAACCTCAGCAAGTAGTGAAACTCCGGTCAACCTAGCGAGGAGCCACTGTTTCAAAATAAAAATAAAATAGGGCTAGGGATCTAGCTTGGAAATAGAATGTCCCTGGGTTCAATCCCTAGTGCCAATAAATAAATAAATAAATAAATAAATAAATAAATAAATAAATAAATAAATAAATAAATAATAGTTGAAGGGTCTTGAGAATATATGCATAACTTGTGCTCCGGGGGTCTGGGTCCAGAACAAAAGTGCCCTTTATTTACCATCTCTCCTTTGCTGACAAGGTGAAGAAATCCACTGCAGGTCAGATGAAGCCACAAATATTAAAGTTTACTGAAGTAAACTCCTAAACAAAATTTTTTTTAGAATATTAGTTTTTTTAAATTTTTATAAATAACTTATCTGTTACAAAGATAGTTTACCCAGCTAAATCACAAAACCATCAACTCAAGATATCCAAATTATGTTTTATTAATAAAACAAGTAAAAACTGATTTATCATTTTTCACATAGAACTGCAGATGCTACACAAATGTTAATAACTATAACTAAGTCTCATGTGAAGATGCTTCTCTATGAATGAAAGGAGCAATGAGCCATTATATTAAATATCCTATTGCATATTCTCTAAGCAGCTCACAAATGCTTAGACACTGCTGCCCTGGTAGAAGAAACAAAGTGTCACTGAAGGATTTCAAACAAGCAGGCATAGAGCAACAGCAATGCTTCAGGAAGATTTGTCAGGCCTTTAACACACAGGATGGATGGAGTGGGAGGAGACTGGACTCAGCAAATCCCACTAGGAATTATTCTTAAAGCCAAGGAGCAGTTGATCATCACTGAGTGGGCCTGGAAAAGAAGAATCCAGCTGAGAGGCACTTGGAAGGGCCCATTGGTCTGGGCGGGACTAGCCTGGAGGTGGGGGCTAAAGGAGAGAAATGAGTCAGTGGTTACTTGGAGATGTCTGGCCAGGAGGACTGGGGCAATACTGGTGTCATTGAAAGACAGACTGAAAAGTAGAAGGGAGGAGAGACCATACATAGAGCACACACTCAAGTGGATCCAGACGCCAGGCAGGTGCCGGAGGCCAGGGAGGATAGGCAGCAGAGGTTGTGAAACTGAAGGTTCATCTCTCTAAAGAGGGTCCCTCCAAGGGGGCTGTCACAGCTTGGCATCACCAGTCCTTGTCACCTGGGAATGTACTTTCAGTATAGCTAAATTTTCCATTTCTGCAAGAGAAGGCAGAAATCGAGAGTTCTTAGGTAAAACTCTCTTAACTCTTTAGTGTTAGCTACTAATTAAAAAAATAGAAAATAAACTATGGTGTGTGTCAAGCCAAACACATCTGTAGACCAGATTTGGTAGGCTGGCTATCAGGCTGTGAACTAACTTAGAGAAAAGGTCAGGGGTCAAAGTTCACAAACTATCATCATGATACATAAGTGACCGCAAAGGCATTCAGTAACCAAAATACTATACATAAAGTGTTCACCAGCCATCTGATCTGTATGGTGGTCCCTACCCTTCAACCCTATATATGGCTTTGAATGTATACAGGAAGTTTAATCTAATCCTCAAATAGTTAAATCACAAGAATTTGAGTGCTTACTGTGTGCTGAGTACACAGAAGTCAAAGAATTTTAAATCTAACTGAAAAAGGAAAACATGTCCTCCTCAAACAACTTGAGACGAATTATGAAACACCCTAGGAGCCTGCTTTCTCTATGATATGCAAAGATTAAAGACACCCCTTAAATCCTGGGTCGTCCCCACCACCACCACTACCAAAAAAAAAAAAAAAGACTTCCATTTACCACAGTTTACGATAATGCTCCTATACGTGTGTGCAAACTTGAACCTGCAACCAGAAATCTACTTTCCTGGGCAATGGTTACAAAGCTGCAGTCTCTCTTGCGCAAAGATATCCTTACCTCCGCGTGGGAGGGCAGTCAGCTGGGCTAGGGATACCTGGACTCGGGCGGGAGGTGTGGGAGTGGCCAGCGCAAACCCGCTGCCTGTCAGGTCTCCCAGCTGGAGTCCCCGTCTTTGTTTCTGTCACTACTGAGTAAAGTGTTTGTGGAAGAGAAGGGCAGGCACCGAAATAGAAAGTGTCCAAGATAGGATGACAATGAGGATAACACCCAGGCAGAACTGTCCGAGAGCCCCATCTCGCACCCTCCTTGCAGAAGGCCAGGGCGCCTCCTCCCGCCCTCTTCAAAGAGCCGAGCTGGCCGGGCAGGAAGCGGCGGCCGGGCTCCGGGTCCAGCTCGCCGAGCGGCGATTTCCTCTGGGCCGCCCTGAGCTATCTCTGGAGGCGCGGAGGGCCCGCAGGAGAGCGCGGTCTCTCCCCCACCCCGTGCGCCTCAACCCACCCACCTACTTCCTCCGGCTCCATACACACACAGCACAGAGCTGCCAAAAATTTCCACCCTCCGCCCCCCTCCCTAGCTAACTTCCTTCCAGCGTTTCCTGAGCTGGATGATCCTAGGATTTGTAAGACAGGAAAAAAGGAAGGCGCGAGGGCGGGCAAGGGAGACAGGATGCTGGGTTTTCGCTTCACCAAAGCCGTCTGAAGGCAAGGCACGGGCCCAGGGCAGAGACCCGCAGCAGCCCCGGGGACCGTCTCCTGGCCCCTCGCCGCCGCCTCCCCCGCGTCCCCTCCCGGGCACCTAGGAAGTTGGGGAGGAGAGCTCGCCCCCCCCTCCCCCAAGCGGAGGGAAAACACCCGGAGACACCGCGGGAGCCTGAGAAAGTCCCTGGGACTCCGAGTGAGGAAGTGACACTCCCCGGCGAGCCGGCCCGCAGCCGCCAGCTCTGCACGGCCTCGGCACGGCGGCCCCCGAGGCGCGCGCGGCGGATTCCAGGCTCCACGGCTCCGCAGCGCTCCCCGCCGCGCCCCGGCACCCCGGCTCGCCGCCCGCGGGGTCCATGCGCAGCGCCCGCCGCCCAGGTCCTAGGGTTCGCCCATGCCGGCCCCGGGCGCCGCGCCGCAGCCGGTGATCTGACCCGGGAGACCCTGGTCCGCGCGGTGCCAAGCAGAGGGAGCAGGAGACGGAGGGGCAGCCTCTGCGGAACTAACTCATGAAGAACAAGGGCGCCAAGCAGAAGCTGAAACGAAAGGGGGCCGCCAGCGCGTTTGGCTGTGACCTGACGGAGTATCTGGAGAGTTCGGGACAGGATGGTAATGTGCCTTCGCCTTTTTTAAAACCCCCTTCTTTTTGTTGGAGAAAGAGATGGATTCCCTTGGGGTGTGTCCGATTCGGTTTACAAGTTAATGTATTCCAGGCTTGTGCGTTCATTGTACTTTTTTTTTTAAAGAACATGCATGGCACTGCTACCTCGACGTGCAAGGGCTGTGTCACTCCTTCCGTTTGTCATGGGTGGTGCTGCTTGCCAGTTTAGCTGGCCACCACTGGGTTAGGGGTGGGAGCCAGGAGGTCCTTCCTGAGCCTAAGCTTTGCAGGTTAGAAGAGAGGACTGAAGGGTGGACACGTGGGACCCTCTGTGATCAGAGGGCTCCCTGGGCGCACAGTTGTGACCGCCTTAGCTGTCCCTCCTGGGCTCTCCAATTTCATCTGCTCACATCCTTTTTTATTCCTGTGCTAGAAGGCAGGGTGGTAGGCTGGGGGTTGGGATCCTGGCTGGGGGAGTGGTTGCACAAACATTTTCTGAATTTCTGAGCTGATGCCAAATGTATAGTACCTCCCCCCAACCCTCTTCCCCAACCACCCAGACCCTTTACCTCCTCTTGGCTTTCAGATCAGCATTTGGTATGTCAGGCAAGAAGTGTGTTGTAAAAAGGTCAAAGGGCCCAGATTTTAAAATAGGGTACATAAGAGAAAAGGAGAGTGTCTCCGTTTTCAAGGTCAGCTTGGAAAAAAAAAATAGGGGGTGGGGGGGATATAGCAAAGTAGAGACCATTTAAACATTTGTTGGGGTAGAGAGAAAGAAAACAATCTAGAATACAATAGCAGCATTTGAGGTTAGAAGTTTTTAATCATAGGAAAGTTGGGAAAATTGAGCATTAAATGACTCCTTTTGTAAGGTTGACTGGCCCTGCACTTACCCATGACAAAAAGGCCTTGTCTTTGGAAGCTTCAGTGAGAGAGAAAATAGCCCACTCTATGGGCCACATGTTTATACATAGATAGATACAACAAAGGAAAAACTTAAGGGCTGTGTAACTATGCAGAATAATTCTGCCTCCAGGAAAATAATCTCAGAAGCAATTGGATTTGTCTGTATCAAATGTGCATCTCAGAAACAGGGCAGTGTGTTTGTTTCACTTCCCCTTTTTTTGAAGACTCAGCACCCCTAGTAATTTGCAGTGGTGTGATATTCCTGTGGTATTCTAGACTTCAGTCTGCTGTGTCATTAGGACAAATGGCTTAGTATTTTAGAGCTTGGGGGAACCACAGGTTTCAAAACTGCCTCTTTTGAAATTGAGGCATAACTGAGTCGATTCATTTAATTCTCACCAACAATCTGGAGAGGTTGATTTGAAGTAAAATGAGGTAAAATCACTTGGATGGAGTTTTTTGTTTTTGCTTTTTCATTTTGTTTTGTTTTGTTTTTTTTGGAATGTGAGATGCATCTTAACTACTATGGTCGAAAGTTTAGAGTGAAGTGTGAAGTGTTCCCCTCCACCTGTTTTTGTAGGGGCCTTTGGGGCATCCTGCAGGTACCTTAGGAATGCTTCTAGGGTACCACCT
>PVLC010033208.1:0-17685 GCA_004027655.1 Graphiurus murinus | reverse complement strand
TTTTTTTTTTTTTTTTTTGCGGTACTGGGGATTGAATTCAGGGGCATTCTACCTTCGAGATATACCCCCAGTCCTATTTTTTATTCTTTATTTTGAAACCGGGTCTCACTAAGTTGCGGAGTGCCTCACTAGGTAGCTGAGGCTGGCCTCGAACTCAGATCCTCCTGTCTCAGCCTCCCGAATGCTGGGATTACAAGGGTGCGCCACCACGCCCGGCCTGAGTTGTATTTTCACAGTGGTCTGAAACTCATCGCACCTACTAGTGCCAAATTCAAATTTTATGCATCCAGTTGTTTCCTACATAGCCCCAATAAATAGATTCTTAGCAATTTATACTCTGTGAACTGCCAGCCACACCAAGTGATATTTTGAGACATCGAGGATTCAATCATACACAGAAAAAACGTATCTTTTTTCTGTTGAAATAAATGACAGCCATTGTGATGAGTATTGCAATATAACTATTCTGTGGATCACTTTCAGACTAACTCATTTTGTTCAATAAATGTTTACTGAATCTTACACTAGAATTAGAAATGCAAACCTGCTTTGGTTTAGGAGAGAAATGATAACACATGTAAATAGAATATGTGTGAATTGTGGCAAAAGATGTAAGGAAAGTAAACAGGATAAGGTGATAAAGAATGTGTGGGTGTAACTATATCAATAGAGCCAGAGAAAGCCTTCTTGAGGTGACATTTATTCTGAGGTTGAATTTGAAAAAAATGTCAGCATTACAATATCCTGAAGAGGAACATTCTAGGTAGAAAAAATAACATGTTCAAGAACCATCGCCAGAGAAGAGCTTGTCTCTTCTTTTTTCTTTTTCTTTTGGTACTGGGAATTGAACCCAGGGAAACTCTACCACCAAGATATACCCCCAGCCCTTTCTATTTTTTGTTTTGAAACAGAGTATCACTAAGTTGCTGAGAGTTGCTCTACATTGCTGAGGCTGGCATAGAACCTGCAACCTTCTGTTACAGCCTCCCAAGTATTTTTTTTTTGGGGGGGGTACTGGTGATTGAATCCAGGGGCATTCTACCTCAGAACTATGCCCCCAGCCCTATTTTGTATTCTTATTTTGAAACAGGGTCTCACTAAGTTGCAGAGTGCCTTACTAGGTAGCTGAGGGTGGCCACGAACCTGGATCCTCTGGTCTCAGCCTCCTGAATGCTGGGATTACAAGCATGCACCACCACGCCAGGCTGGGATAGGAGATTTTTATGATAAAGTATTCTCTTTAAAAACATCTAACAGATTAATGCAAAACTATCAAGAACCTCAACAGACAGCCTACAGAGTGGGAGAAGATTTTTGCCAGTTACTCTACAGATAGGGGTCTAATATCTAGGATATACAAAGAACTCAAGAAAATCACAGCCAGGCGTGGTGGTGCACGCTTGTAATCCCAGCATTTGGGAGGCTGAGACCGGAGGATCCCGGGTTTGCGGCAAGCCTCAGCTACCTAGTGAGGCACTCTGCAACTTAGTGAGACTCGGTTTCAAAATAAAGAATAAAAAATAGGACTGGGGGTATAGCTCAGAGGTAGAATGCCCCTGAGTTCAATCCCCAGTACCGCAAAAAAAAAAAAAAAAAAAAAAAAAAAAAAAAAAAAAAAAAAAAAAAAAAAAAAAAAAAAAAAAAAAAAAAATCACAGCCAAGAAAACAAATAACCCAATTAAAAAAATGGGCAAAGGATCTAAATAGACATTTCACAAAATAAGAAATACAAATGGCCAATAAATGTATGAGGAAATGTTCCACATCATTAGCAATCAGAGAGATGCAATCAAAACTACCTTGAGATTTCACCTAACTCCAATCAGAATGGCAATCATAAAAGACACGAACAACAACAATAACTGTTGGCAAGGATGTGAAGAAGTGGGAACACTAATACATTGTTAGTGGAATTGCAAACTAGTGCAACCACTTTGGAAAACAGTATGGAGGACCCTCAGATGAATGGGAATGAACCTACCATATGATCCAGCAATACCACTTCTGGGTATCTATCCAAAAGAATGGAAACCAAACTATCAGACCGATGCATGTGTATCTATGTTTATAGCTGCACAATTCACAAGTGCCAAACTATGGAACCAGCCAAGATGTCCATCAACAGATGAATGGATTACCAAACTATGGGATATGTATACAATGGAATTTTACTCAGCCATAAAGAAGAACAAAATCATGTTATTTGAAGGGAAATGGATGCAACTGGAAAATATTATGTTAAGTGAGATTAGCCGGTCACAAAGAGTAAAGAAGCATATGTTCTCCCTAATATGCGGAAGCTAGGGAGAAGATGGGGCATAAGAGGGTCTCCAGATGTAAAAGGAGAGACCCTCGATAAGCAAAGAAGTTGATTTAACTGAAGGGGATAGATGGGGGGGGGGAAGACGACACCCTAATGTACATCAAGGTTACTCACTAAACCGAACTTGGAGGGAGGGCGAGGGAGCGGGGTGGGGATCTAGGGAAGGGGTCAAATGAGAAATGTGGGCACATATGTCATTATCAATTTGTACCTAACAAAGATGTATGCTTACAATGCACGAATAATAAAAAAAAACATGAACAGTGTAATGATCCTTATTTTTCTAGGATTACAGAAAGACAACATTTCTATATCTACTACATGAGAAGCCAGAATCATAAAAAATAGATCACTTTGTTTTGCATCTAAATAATAAATGCAAAAATGTTTGGGTACTGTTGAAATCTTTTATGTTTATCCCACATTCCTTTTCCTGGTAAATTCCTTGTGCTAATCTCCAAAGAATGATAATAAATCTGATCTCTATGTAAATAACACTCAAATATTTTATGACAGTTTTCATGCTAACCCTGTATCTTTTCTTCAATATAAATTTCATATTTCTTTTAGCTAAATGTGACAATTTCAATTATTTTTTTTTTCATTTTAGTTATATTATCCTTTGGTTTGGTTGGCTCTTTTTTTTTTTTTTTTCGGTACTGGGGATTGAACTCAGGGGCATTCTACCTCCAAGCTATACCTCCAGCCCTACCTATTTTTTATTCTTTATTTTGAAACAGGGTCTCACTAAGTTGTGGAGTGCCTCCCTAGGTAGCTGAGGCTGTCCTCAAACCCGGATCCTCCGGTATCAGCCTCCCAAATGCTGGGATTATAAGCATGTGCCACCATGTCCGGCCTGGTTGGCTCTTATTAGTCAATGATTCTCTTGGTTCACATTTAGTATTGTTAATGTATTTTGGGGTAGTCTGAATGGCACAAAGAGAAAAATTTTAGCCTGATTCTGGACTTCAGTTAATGTCTCTTAGATTCATATATATTTTTTTTCTTACTAGGGATTGAACCCAAGGGCATTCTAACTCCAAGATATACCCTCAATTCTTTTTTAAATGTTTTGTTTTGAAACAGGATCTTGCTAAGTTGCTGAGACTGTCTGCAAATCTGTGATCTTCCTGTCTCAGCTTCTCAAGTATTAGGATTACAGGAGTGTTCCACCACACCTGGCTAAATTGATATATTTGGTACATATTTTATCTTGCTGATGTTTGATCAATTTTATCTTACAGTTTTGATTTAAGCTGACTTTATTTTATTCTATTTCGTGTATTTATATTTTTATTTATTGTGCAGTTCTAGGGATTAAATCCAGGGCTTCACCCAACCAGGCAAATTATCTACCACTGAGCTACAGCCCCAGTTCTTTCTACTGTTTATTTTAAGATAGGCTCAGCCAGGCATGGTGGTACATGCTTGTAATCCCAGTACTTGGGATGCTGAGACAGGAGGATTGCAGGTTTGGGGTCAGCCTCAGCTACTTAGTGAGTCCCTCCACAACTTAGTGAGATCCTGTTTCAAAATAAAGAAAAAAAATAGGGTTGGGGAGTATAGCTCGGAGTTAGAATGCCCCTGGGTTCAATCCTCAGGGCTCCCCACCCCCCCAAAAAAGACAGGTTCTTACTAAGTTGGGCTCATGAATTTGAATTCTCCCTGCCTCACCTTTCTGAGTAGCTGGGATTACAAGTATGCACCTCAATTTCCAGCTTAAAATAATTTTAAGTTTTAAAAAATTATGTTAATTTGTCTGGTCCTAGTGCTGTTCCATAAAACATTCTTATTACTTGTGGTAGATCTAATTTTCTGTGTTCAAATTGTTTTATTTCCTCCCTGGGCATATAGGTCAATAACAGACTCGACCCACTGATGTCTAGGTAGTGCAAGTGACTGAGTTCTTGTCCATGGAATATCAGTAGAAGTCCCACGTGATCCATTCCAATGCTGGGCAGAAGCACCCACTTCAAATATCTTCACTCTCTTTCCCTAGTTAACTTGAAGAAATGAAAGAACTCTGGGATGAGAGACTCAGGAAGTGGGAGAAACTTGGATCCCTGAATTCACCATTTTTTTTGTGTGTGTGTGGTACTGGGGATTGAACCCAGGGGCATTTTACCTCTGAGCTATATCCCCAGCCCTACTTTTTTATCCTTTATTTTGAAACAGGGTCTCACTAACTAAGTTGCAGAGTGCCTCACTGAGTAGCTGAGGCTGGCTGCGAACCATAATCCTCCAGTCTCAGCCTCCCAAATGCTGGGATTACAAGTGTGTGCCACCACGCCCGGCTTTGAATTCACCATTTTCGGGAAAGCTTCCTGAAAAGGAAAAATCCACATTAAACTTTTCCATGAGTCAGAGAGGAGCACTTACTTATGGCTAAGCATGTGGGATTGTGTTGATAGCCTATCCTAACATGTTTGCTATGGGTTGGATATGAAGTGTTCTCCCAAAGACTCATGTGCTAAAGTCATGGTCCCCAGGGCAATTGTGTTCAGAGGTGGAGCTTTGGGGGAATTAAGGGGATCCTGAGGGCCTTGCCCTTGCCAGTGGATTAATCCACTGATGGCTGAATGGACTTCAGGAAGGTGGGATCTACTTGGAGGAGGTAAGTCACTGTGAGCATGCACTGGAAGAGTGTTTCTTGTGCCCAGCTTCTTCCTTCCACCCCTCTGCTTCCCAGCTGCTGTGAGCTGAGCATCTTTACTCCACCACACCCATCTGCCACGATGGCCCAGAGCAATGGAGCCAGCCAACCATGAACAGAAATCTCTGAAACCGTGAGCCAAAACAATCCTTTCCTCCCTAAGTTATATTTGATCACAGAAACAAAAACCTGACTAGCACATTGTTCTCAGATTTTATTAAGTTCTCTCTGTGTTGACATTAACCTGTCATTCAGCCACTGTTTTGCCATAGTCGTTCAATCAACCAAGATTCCTTGTGTTCAATTGTTCCAATTGTATTCTCACTTACCTTGAATTTAGTTATCAGACCCACAAAGATATAAGGCAATTTTGGACAAATGCTGTGGTGAAATTCAGACTAGTTATGAGTAATTTTGGTTTGTGGTATAGATCATTATTATATTCTATTTTTATATCATTTCCTATAAAAAAAACATATATATCAATTTCCATATATGAAGCCAGGCGTGGTGGCGCATGCTTGTAATCCCAGCATTTGGGAGGCTGAGACCAGAGGATCCGGGTTCGCGGCCAGCCTCAGCTACCTAGTGAGGCACTCCGCAACTTAGTGAGACCCTATTTCAAAATAAAGAATAAAAAATAGGGCTGAGGGTATAGCTCGGAGGTAGAATTCCCCTGAGTTCAATCCCCAGTACCACACACACACACACACAAAAATTCCATATATGACATTACAATACATACATCCATTTCTCTTTACCCAGTCTTTACACAATAGTTGTCATATATTTTACCTTTTAATATCTTATGAACCCTGCAAACTTTGTTATTTTTGTTTAAACAGTAGATTGTCTTTTAACAAGATTGAAATAATATGAAAAAAATCTTAAATATGTATTAATCTTAAACTCCTTGCCATTTCTGGTGCCCTTCATTCTTAGAGTTTCCACCTGCATAATTTTTTTTTTTCCTGTGTTACCGAGTCCAGGGGCATTCTACCTCCGGGCTCTCCCCAGTCCTATTATTTATTCTTTATTTTGAAACAGGGTCTCACTAAGTTGTAGAGGGCCTCACTAAATAGCTGAGGCTGGCTTTGAACCTGGATCCTCCAGTCTCAGCCTCCCAAGTACTGGGATTACAAGCGTAAGCCACCACTCCTGGCTTTTTTTTTCTTTTGACATTGGGGATTGAACCAAGGGTGCTTTACCTCTGAGCTACACTCTTAGCTCCTTTTTTTTTAGAGTTTTTTTTTTTTTTTTTATTATGAATTGGTGCATTGTAATCATATATCTTTGTTAGGTACAAGCTAATACAGGCATATGTGCACACATTTCTCATTTAACCCCTTCCCCAATTCCCACCCCACTCCCTCACCCTCCCTCCTTCTCAAGTTCAGTTTAGTGATTGACTTTCATATATTTGTGAAAGTACATCATATGCATTAGCTCCCCCCCCCGCCCTGTCCATCCCCTTCAGTTAAGTCAACTTCTTTGCTTATCTAGTGTTTCTCCTTTTTCATCTGGAGACCCTCTTATGCCCCATCTTCTCCCTAGCATCCGCATATTAGCGAGAACACATGCTTTTTTACCCTTTGTGACTGACTAATCTCACTTAACATAATGTTTTCCAGTTGCATCCATTTCCCTTCAAATAACATGATTTTGTTCTTCTTTATGGCTGAGTAAAATTCCATTGTATACATATCCCATAGTTTTATAATTCATTCATCTGTCAATGGACATCTTGACTGGTTCCATAGTTTGGCACTTGTGAATTGTGCAGCTGTAAACATAGATACACATGCATCGGTCTGATAGTTTGGTTTCCATTCTTTTGGATAGATACCCAGAAGTGGTATTGCTGGATCATATGGTAGGTTCATTCCCATTCGTCTGAGGGTCCTCCATACTGTTTTCCAAAGTGGTTGCACTAATTTGCAATCCCACCAACAATGTATTAGTGTTCCCACTTCTCCGCACCCTCGCCAGCATTTATTGTTGTTTGTGTTTTTGATGATTGCCATTCTGATTGGGGTTAGGTGAAATCTCAAGGTAGTTTTGATTTGCATCTCTCTGATTGCTAATGATGTTGACCATTTCCTCATACATTTATTGGCCATTTGTATTTCTTCTTCTGTGAGGTGTCTATTTGGATGGTTTGCCCATTTTTGATTGGATTATTGTTTTCTTAACTGTGAGTTTCTTGAGTTCTCTGTATATCCTAGATATTAGTCCTCTATCAGAAGAGTAGTTGGCAAAAATTTTCTCCCACTCTGTGGACTCTCTGTTGAGGTTCTTTCTTTTTTTCTTTTGCAGTACTGGGGGATTGAACACAGGGGCATTCTACCTCCAAGCTATATCCCCAGCCCTATTTTTTAATTCTTTATTTTAAAACAGAGTCTCACTAAGTTGTGGAATGCCTCACTAGGTAGCTGAGGCTGGCTGTGAACCTGGATCCTCCAGTATCAGCCTCCCAAATGCTAGGATAATAAGCGTGCGCCACCACACCTGGCTTCTGATGAGGTTCTTGATAGTTTCCTTTGCTGAACAGAAGCTCTTCAGATTCATGCAATCCCATGTATTGATCTTCCTTTAAGTTGTTTGTGCTTTTGGAGTCTTGTTGAGAAAGTTTTTACCTGTTTTTTTTTTTTTTTTTTAACAAACAACCAAAAAAAACATGGTCTCACTAAGTTACTGAGAGTCTTGCTAAATTGCTGAGACTGGCCTTGGACCTGCAATCCTCTGATCTCAGCCTCTCAAATACTGGGATTATAGGTGTGTGCCAACACATCTGAAATATTTTTGTTTTACTCAAAGGATTTCTTTTAACTTTTCTTGTATGTAGGTACTCTGGGTGATGAGTTTATTTCATTGCCTTTTTATATGTTTGAGAAATTCTTTATTTCACCTTCATTTGGGCCTGCGTGAGTAGTGGCCTCTGTTCCTCTAATCCCTTCAGATGACTTTCTTGTCACTGGAATAGTTTCTTCACACCCACCTGCTACCCACATTCTGCTGAACACTTGAGGGGACCTGCACCTCTCCTCTGCACTGCTTCCTCTGCTCCAGTACTCTGTTCCACAAACTCTAGCTACCTGGTCTTCTTTGACTCAGCTCTGTCTCCTTAGTTTACATTTTCTGGGTTTTCTGCTGAGTCTATATCTGGCCTCACCTCCCTCAATCACTAGAAAACTCTCAAGGATGTAAACTGATCACCATCTTTCTCATCTGTTAGGAATCACTCTCCTCCAGTACCTGATTTTCAGCGCCCTTTTTCTTTCATACATGTCATTTTAAAAAAATTTTTTCTTTTGCATGTTTCAGATGGGAGTTAAATCTGGTCCCTGTTACTTCATTTTGGCTAGAAGTGTAAATTCTTCCTTGAACTGTACTTCTAATCCCAGTTCTTTTATTTATTCTTTAAAAATTGTCTTTATTTCACTCACTACTGCCTCAAAATCATCTACTTCTTATAGTCTTATAGTCTTTGGTCTAGAAAATTTTCACATGTTCTGATAACATGGTATAGAGATCCTTCTACCTTCTCTTTAATCGAAGAGTAAGCAGTTTTTCCTGTGCATTCTCTGATGCAATTCTCTGTTCTCATACCTTTTTTTGTAAGATATGAAATCTTTATCCTTGTCCTTTGTCCTTTAATGTTCTGGAAATTCACAAATAATTGTAAAGTAGAACGTAAAGTTTTTTTTTTTGTTTTTTTTTTTTTGTTTTTAACCTATGTCTAAGCTGGGCATGGTGGCACTCACTTGTAATCCCAGTACTTGGGAGACTGAAACAGGAGAATTGCAGGTTCGAGGACAGCCTCAACAAGTAGTGAGTCTCTCATCAATCTAGTGAGATCCTGTTTCCAAATAAAAATACAATAGGGCTGGGGGTGTAGCTTGGAGGTAGAATGCCCCTGAGTTCAATCCTCAGTGCCACAAAAACAAACAAATGAAAAACTATGTTTACTGCCTTAAACTCTGTTCACAAAGCTTACATATACATATGTAAGTATAAATATATGTGTGTGTGTGTGTGTGTGTGTGTGTGTGTGTGTGTGTGTGTGTATTTGTTCCTGGAGATTGAACCCAGAGGTGTTCTACTCCTGGGCTACAGCATTTATTTAATTAAATAAATAAATAAATTAATTAATTAATTAATTTATTTATTTTTTGCGGTACTGGGGATTGAACTCAGGGGCATTCTACCTCCGAGCTATACCCCCAGCCCTATTTTTTATTCTTTATTTTGAAATCGGGTCTCACTAAGTTGCGGAGTGCCTCACTAGGTAGCTGAGGCTGGCCACGAACCCAGATCCTCTGGTCTCAGCCTCCCAAATGCTGGGATTACAAGCGTGCGCCACCACGCCTGGCTTATTTATTTATTTATGTTGTAGCTGTGGTGCTGGGGATTTAACCCATTCTACTTCTGAGGTACACCCCCAGACCTTTTTGCTTTTTATTTGGAAACAAGGTCTCACTAAGTTGTTGAGTCTGACTTCTAACCTGTAATCCTCCTGTCTCGATTTCCCAAGTACTAGGATTACAGGCATGCACCACCACATTGAGCTCCTTTTAAAAAAAGAATTAGAGCTGGGTGTGGTGGCGCACGTTTGTAATCCCAGCATTTGTGAGGCTGAGACCAGAGGATCCGGGTTCACATTCTGCAACTTAGTGAGACCCTGTTTCAAAATAAAGAATAAAAAATAGGGCTGGGGATGTAGCTCGGAGGTAGAATGCCCCTGAGTTCAATTCCTAGTATTGAAAAACATTAAAAAAAGAATTAGTTAATGAATTTATATTATGCTTTTATTGGTGCATTATAGTCTCACATCATAACTCTTTTATTTTTGAAATAGGGTCTCACTAGGTTACTGAAGCTGGTCTTGAACTTCCAGTCCTCCCATCTCAGCCTCCCAAGTACTGGGATTATAGTTGTGCACCATCACACCTAGCTTTTCATTCATCTTTATAGGTATTCTGTTTAATAGCACCTGTTAGCTCCTTCAGCCTCATGTTAGACTTCTTCCAACTCCCAGCAAACTGAGCAAAGATTACTAGGAGAGAGTGTATGAACATGCCTCACTCTCCCCTCTCTCTCTCTTTCTTTCTAATTGGTCTCTTTCCTGCTTCTGAGTGCATTGAGTTTTGTGGGTGGATTTGACATTAAAATTCCTGGAAGCAGGCTGCTGGAACAAATGATACTTTAATGTTCCTTTTAGTTCTACAAATCTGAATTTTAATAACTTTCACCATCCTACTACTTCCCTTTGCTAAGAAATGGGTAATAGTTAAATTGTGGGTATGGCAAAGATTATCAAGACTTAATATTTGGCTGTGTCTCTATTCATCAAGATGACCTTCCATCATGATTATGATGTTGTGATGATCTATCATCTATAGAACCATAGTATATTGAAGGATCCTCTAGGCATCAAAGTCAGATGTTGAGCAGAAGAGAAATATATTTTAGAAGTAATATCCTCATTAATAATTTACAATAGGATAATCTCTTTTAGTTAAAAGCATCTTTTGGTATACATAAATGTACTCTGATTTCTTTACTTGAATGTGATATTTGTGTCATAATGTGCTTTTACAGAACTCAGAAGTGTTTTTAATGATACTGGGGATTTGAACCCAGGGGTATTCTACCTCTGAGCTACACCCTTGGCCCTTTTTAAATTTTTATTTTGAAACAGTGTCTCACTAAGTTGCTAGAGGGCCTCACTAAATTGCTGGGGCTAGTTTCAAACCAATGATCCTCCTGTCTCAGCTTCCCAAGTACTGGGATTATAAGCATGCACCACAACGCCCAGCTTCAACAGGCATTGTTTTGAGTAAATTGTGATAGTATATCGGTGAAAAGCACTTGTACGGTAATTTTTACACTGATAGGATATTTTTTCATATACACAGTGTTAACCTCCTTGTGAGATTACTATGTTAAATGTTTACATATTTTAAAATTATGATCAGTTGTATTTATGTATATATCTCTTAATGATTTATGATTAGTATAAAAAAAGGGATGGCCATATTTCATCATAATATAAATATATCTTTATGTGCAATTGGAGTTTAAAACAACATTTGACAAGCAGGATATGGAGATACATGCCTGTAATCCCAGTCCTTGGGAGGGTAAAACAGGGAGATTGCAGGTTCAAAGTCAGCCTTAGCAACTTAATGTGAGGCTCTCAGTACTTTAGTAAAATCTTGTTTCAAAGTAAAAAATAAAATAAGGCAGGGGTGTAGCTCAGAGGTAGAAAGCTCTTGAGTTCGATCCCCAGTATCACAAACAAATGAAGAAACAAAAAACGAGTATTTGAAATATTCTAATTCAACCCTAATTTTATATATTTACTTATTTGTTTGTTTGTTTACTTATTTGTAGGGAAGATATATTGTACAACTAGAGAATGATAACCACAGGTTGGGACGTCTGCTCCTGTGTTCAGTGCTGGAGCTTTAGTATAAATGTAGGACACTGTTTACTCTCACCTTTAAAATATAGCAAACTAAATCCACAAAAATATCAACTTATAAATTACCTTTTCAATTTTTTTTGATGTTACTAGGGATGGAACACAAGAGCATTCTACCTCTGAGCTATACCCCAGCCTTATTTTATTCTTTATTTTGAAACAGGGTCTCAATAAGTTGTAGAGGGCCTCACAAGTTGCTGAGGCTGACTGTGAACCTGTCATCCTCTGGTCTCAGCCTCTCAAGTACTGGATTTACACTATGCCCAGCTTAACTTCTGAAATATAACATGGTGTATTTTGGCAATGATCATTAGAAACATATCTACCACATATTAATCAAATAATTAATTTAAAATATATACATTTTCACAGAATTATCAAAGATAAGATCGGTCAAGTTACTTTTAGTCTTTGTTGCAAACCTGAGATCTCTTCCTTCCATCATTGCTGCATAAAGAATGCAAGGTAACGGGAAAGTGATGTTGGTAACAGTCAGAGCAAGAGCAATTTAAGATGAAGCAATAGCACTTTTGCTAATCTTTCAACAAAATTCTACTCTAACACTGAGAATGGTTTCTACTTAGACAGTATGATTTATTTATTTATTTATTTATTTTTGTATTTTTTTATTTTTTTTTGCAGTACTGGGGATGGAACCTGGGGGCATTCTACCTCTGAGCTACAGCTCCAGCCCTATTTTTTATTCTTTATTTTCAGACAGGGTCTCACTAAGTTTCGGAGGGCCTCACTAAGCAGCTAAAGCTGGCCTCGAACCCGGATCCTCCAGTCTCAGCCTCCCAAATGCTGGGATTACAAGCATGCGCCACCATGCCGGCTCAGACAGTATGAAGTTTTTTTTTTTTTTTTTTTTTGGTGGTACTGGGGATTGGACTCAGGGGCATTCTACCTCCGAGCTATACCCCCAGCCCCATTTTTTATTCTTTATTTTGAAACCGAGTCTCACTAAGTTGCGGAGGGCCTCACTAGGTAGCTGAGGCTGGCCGCGAACCCGGATCCTCCGGTCTCAGCCTCCCGAATGCTGGGATTACAAGCGTGCGCCACCACGCCCGGCTTAGTATGAAGTTTTTAAAGCCAGGGGCATTCTACTTCTGAGCTATACTCTCAGCCCTCGTTTACTTTTTATTTTGAAACAGGGTCTCACTAAGTTGCAGAGGGCCTCACTAAGTTGCTGAGGTTGGCCACAAACCTGTGATCCTCCTGTCTCAGTCTCCCAAGTCCTGGGATTACAGGTGTGCACCACCGTGCCTGACTCAGTATGAATATTATTGTATGATGATTATACGATTTATTTATTTATTTATTTATTTATTTATTTATTTATTTATTTATTTATTTTTGCGGTACTGGGGATTGAACTCAGGGGCGTTCTACCTCTGAGCTATACCCCAAGCCCTATTTTTTATTCTTTATTTTGAAACCAAGTCTCACTAAGTTGTGGAGTGCCTCACTAGGTAGCTGAAGCTGGCCGCGAACCTGGATTCTCCAGTCTCAGTCTCCTGAATGCTGGGATGATTATACGATTTATATTACTCTAATTTTGCTAGTCTATTTTGCCTATGTGTGTATGAGTGTGCGTGTGTGTATGTTACTGGGGATTGAACCTAGGGCTGTTTAACCTCTGAATTAGACTCTTCACCCTGTTTTGTTTTTTATTTTGAAACCAGGCCCAAGTTGCTGAGGGTCTTACTAAATCATTGAGAGTGGCCTCAAATCTTTGATTCTCCTGTCTTGGCTTCTCAAGATTACTGGTGTGTGCCACCATGCCTGGCTTGTGTTTGTTAATTCATAGCTGCAGAATAGTCTTTTTTGCAGTGCTAGGGATTGAACCCAGGGGCATTCTACCTCTGAGCTACACCCCTAGCCCTATTTTTTATTCCTTATTTTTTTATTTTTATTTATTTACTTATTTATTTTTTTGCGGTAATGGGGATTGAACTCAGGAGTGTTTGTTCTACCTTCGAGCTATACCCTCAGCCCTGTTTTTTATTCTTTATTTTGAAACAGGGTCTCACTAAGTTGCAGAGGGCCTCACTAAGTGGCTGAGGCTGGTTGTGAACCTCTGATCCTCTGGTCTCAGTCTTCCAAGTACTGGAATTACAAACCTGTGCCAATGCACTGGGCTTGCAGAATAGTTTTTCGTCATGTTTATATCTAATCACATCTCATCAAAGCAAACATTGGGTAAATTACTTTATATGCCATAGATTAAATGGTTATTTGTATTTGTACCTATGGATACCAAATTTGAGTTCGGTTCTGTTAGAAAGAAAGCCTAAATGGATTATATACTATATGTTTTGAATACTTCCAAGATCTGAGGTATTCAGAGCAGCGTAAGTCTTCTAAACTTCATAAATACCAGAAATATGAATTCTGATATCCCAGAATGGCTATGCAATAATTTTGACTATGGTTATTAAAAGCTGGGTGTGGTGGCCCACACCTGTAATCCTAGCACTTGGGAAGCTGAAACAGGAGGACCTCAAGTTCAAACTAGCCTCAGCAATTTAGGGAGGTCCTCAGCAACTTAATGAAACCCTGTTTCAAATTAATATAGAAAATAGGGCAAGGGATGTAGCTCAGAGGTAGACTGCCTCTAGGTGCCATTCCCAGTACCTCCTCCTCTACACCACCCCCCTACACAGAAAATGCAAAGTCCAGTCTTAGAGAACTGAGAACAAATCCTCTACAAGTGACAGGCCACTTATTAGCCCTGTGACTTTGTGAGAGTCACTGATCCTTGCTGGGATTATGGTCTCCTCAATGTGTAAAATATAGGTAATAATAGTTATGCTCACATAAGGATTAATAATGGGCAGAAAACAGACATTAAAAGTGCTAGTTCTTATTTCTACTCCTTCCCCGTGTTCTAGTCTACTCTAGTCTAGACATTTTTTTTTTTTTAAACTGTGAGGGAATGTGTCTTTTCAAAGTAAGACATATATTTTGCAACACAATCCTTCAACCCAGTAAACACAACATATTTATTTGAAGCAAGTTTCACAAAATATTTACTTATTTATAATGTACCATGTACTATGCATTATTACTGTTTGTCTCCTATTATAATGTAAAAACCATAAGGGTCTGGACTTTGTCAGCTTTTGTTTGCAGGTGTTCCCTTAGACTACTATAGTGATTAGCACCCAGACATCATAAACAAATTTTTTTTTTGCGATACTGGGGATTGAACCCAGGAGTATTCTACCTCGAAGCACCCCTAGCCCTATTTTTTTTTTTTTTTTTTTTTTTGCGGTGTTGTGGATTGAACTCAGGGGCATTCATATTTTTTTATTCTTTATTTTGAAACAGGGTCTAAGTTGCGGAGGGCCTTACTAAGCAGCTGAGGCTGGCTGCGAACCTGGATCCTCCAGTCTCAGCCTCCCAAAAGCTGGGATTACAAGCGTGCGCCGCCACGCCCGGCTTGCCATAATTTTTTTTTTAATGAAATTTAAAGAATGAAAGAATTGGCAACTATGATCACATAATGGTGTCAAGGTCTTCGAAGTGCTTAATTTATTAATTTCACATGTAGAAATTATTTACATGATTATCAGCCTCTTAAACATGCAACGTGCAGTCTAGAGAGTGCCATGTAGTCAGTTTCTTAATTGCTATTCCTTCAGTCTTGGGGAAGTAAAACCAAAAAGGTGGTTCTGTTTTGCTCTTAATGGTAGTGGTGATGGAGAGGGGGTGGATTTCCGTTTCTAGGAAGGATGACAGGACATAGTTTAAATACAATGTCTACGTCTACAGAATCCAAAGTATAAACCTGTGACTGCTTGATTCTTGGAGTCTAGGATTCTTGGTTTGGTGAGCAGCGAAGGAAGAAAACCCGCAAGACATTTTCCTGAAAGATCTCCTGATGCAACTGTGTGTTCAGCTTTCGTATCAGCACCCAGGGGGAGCTTTTGGCCTCAGATTCCCACGGTCTCTATTTTCTCCCTATCCTTGAGCTCAGGAAAGAGCGCCATAGGCTGGGGACCCAGTAGGGTGGGTCTTGCCCCTAATCCCAGGTGACTCGCCTACGCAGCGCTTTAGGGTTGGCCCCGCCTGGCCCCACGGCGACAGGTATGGCGCAGCTCAGCGTCAACCATTCACGCTCCAGGCAGCCGCGATCTCTGGGAGGAGGGTCCGGGCTGTGGCGCCGACTGCAGAGGTGAAGAGGTGGGAGGTCCAGAAGGTGAGAAGCTTTCCCGCAGGGGGCGCTGTCACCTGTCCAGGGGAGGAGCAAGAAAGGAACCTAGGTTTTTGCGGCTCCGAGGCGCGGGAGAAGCCTTCCAGACCATGAAGGGCGCCAAAGGCTTGGAGAACCCGGCTTTCGTCCCCTCCGTCCCTTCCAGTCCCAACACCCTCCGCCGCTCGTCTGCATCGCCCTCCCAGGTGCAGATCTCTGCCGTGTCCTCCAACACTCAGAGAGAGGATTCGCAGCCACCGCAGTCTCAGGAGCCGCACAAGTCACCCCAGCCGCCTCTGCCTTCATCAACTCCCCCGGCCTCCCAAGAGCCGCCGGTGCCACAGTTGTGGTCCGACTTAGAGGAGGGACCTTGCGGGTGGAGGAACTTCCATCCCCAGTGTCTCCAGCGCTGCAACACGCCGCAGGGATTCCTGATTCATTACTGCCTCTTGGCCCTCACGCAAGGTAAAGTCTAGCGCAGGGTCCTGCGGAGCTGGGGGGCGCCGGCAGGTGCGAGGGGGATCCCAGGGCGGTGCCAGGAGACCCGAGCTTGGGACTTGCCGGGGCTTTCACCGATGTCAGCCAACCGGGTTCAGACTTCCACATTTTAGCTTCTCCTTTACTGCAACATTTAAAACTTGCTGTACAAGCGTGCGTGCTCTCTTCTTGGTACTGGGGATTGAACCCAGGAGCATTCTACCTCTGAGCTACAAAAAATAATAATTTTGAAACAGGGTCTCGTTAGGTTGTGAGGGGTCTACCTAAATTGCTGAAGTTTTCGCTAAATTTCTGAGGTTGGCCTTGAACCTGCGATCCTAAGGTTTCAGCCTCTCAAATACCGGGATTACAGGCGTGTTCCACCCTGCCTGCTTACTTTTTCACTCTTGTGTCTTACCTGAGGTTAACAGATTGGATTCCTCCAGGCAACATTAGGAGAACCTTTGGGAAAGATACTTGGGGCAATCCATTCTGCATTATAAAGTAATAAATTTTCAGAGTCCATAGTTAAAGTTTTTTTTTTTTTTCTCCTTACATTATTTCTGCAATGGAAGGATTAATAAATTTGCAGATGAGGGTAGGATTCTTCAAATGAACGGTATAATTAAAATCTGTAGTACTTATTAGATATAAGCATTTGTACTTCGTATATTTAGTTTGAGAGTGTGGGCACAACTGCCTGCCGTCCAGTGATTAAAAGAGCAAAGGCTTTAGGTAGGCCTTCTTAAAGGGTAAGCTCTTCAGACACAAGTGTTATCCAATATCTGTTTTCTTCTAGGATGTCTTTTGGTTCTCTTGGGAGTTGCCGATTAAGTCCAGATTTATACCCTTAGGAGTATGTAATATAAAGTGGGTTTGGAGGAATGAGGGATAAGGTGAAGTCTGAACCCGGTGAAAGGTTCCCTTGAAAGAAAGCACAGAGGTAATAGCTGCTGATGCTGCTTCTCATGCAGGGGATGAACAGAATGGGAAAGTTATAGTAAAGCGATAGATTGAGGAGGAGTGGGCACAAGGTGAAGTATCTTGAAGGGAATAATGAAGGTTGGTTTGAATTTGGTATGTAGATTTTTTTCCCCCTTTGGTCACTTGAGTTCTGGGGTCAAAATATTTTGCAAATGATCAAGGATTTATTAGGAGAAATACCAGAGAAGAAAGGGAGGATGTTGCAATTGTTCTTTTCTAAGTTAGTAGAAAACTAAACCCAGCAGCGCACACCTTTTAATCCCATTCCTTGGAAAGCTGAGACCAGAGGATCTCGAGTTCCAAGCCAGCCTGGGCAGTTTAGGAAGATCCTGCCTCAAAATAAAAACCAAAAAGGATTGGAGTTAAGCCGGGCGTGGTGGCGCACGCTTGTAATCCCAGCATTCGGGAGGCTGAGACCGGAGGATCTGGGTTCGTGGCCAGCCTCAGCTACCTAGTGAGGCCCTCCGCAACTTAGTGAGACTCGGTTTCAAAATAAAGAATAAAAAAAATAGGGCTGGGGGTATAGCTCGGAGGTAGAATGCCTCTGAGTTCAATCCCCAGTA
>PVLC010033207.1:0-17638 GCA_004027655.1 Graphiurus murinus | reverse complement strand
GTTCCTACAACCTTCCACTAATGTCACATTACTAACCCATCATTGGATTAATCCTCTGATAAGGTCAGAGCCTTCATGATCCAATCACTTCTCAAGAGCCCAATCTCTAAACCTTGCTGCATTTAGGACCAACCCTTCAACACTTGAGCCTTTGGGAGACATGCTGGATCCAACCCTAACATGTTTTCCCAAAACGCTCAGTATTCCTTATGTGGATGGTGTGTGTGTATGTTTGTGTGTGTGTGTGTGTGTGTGTGTGTGTGTGTGTGTGTATGTGTTCCTTTTTCTTTTTCTAAAACTCTTCATTGCTACTGTTTGTTTTCTCCAAATATATGGACCAAAAAAGGAAAAAAAAAAATCTCTGCCTAAGCATCATCAATGCACTATAGATCAATATTCACTACTGACAAGTTAAAATAGTTTTTTCTCTCACATTTTATTAATAGGTCAGAAAAACACCATTTACTCCTTGTAAACTCCTCAACTTACATTTTACCTGACTATGTGAGTGAGTGTTTGTGTATGCATGTGTGCATGTGAAGGTGTGTGTGCACTAGTCTGTAATTAGTCATCCCTAGGCTGTAGAATGGAGTGATTCTGGAATCTCTCTCCATGCTTCCATTCCCTAAGATGCCTGTGGATACATGAATAGCCTTCTGTGTACTCCCAAGGGAAATTTCATCCCCCTCCATACTCTTGGCTCCATTTGTAAAACAATGACAAAACCTTAAACACAAAGAGGGTTGGACTTCTCACCTCCCAAATGGGTGTTATCCTCATTCTTGTAATCTGCATTTTGACATTTGTATGCCCCAATTGTAGTCTACTTGTATAAGAATGAGAGCTCCCCAAAATAGTCCTGCACTGCCCTGCTGGAAACGACTTTCCGACTGGAGAAGGCAGCCCATTCTGTCTTTTTCTGAGCTCTATTTCAGTCTCTGAGACTCATCACAGCTAGACTTCTTACTGCAGGTAGTACACTTTGATATGAAGTCCTATCCAATGATATTTTTTGATGGGGTCCAGAATCCAGTGTGTTTCCTGGCCAAGCATGCTATGCTATCTGCAGAGAACGTTCACAAGTTCCTTAGGCAAGCCCTTCCCTATAAATCTAGCAGTCAGCTTTCCAAGGGGCTCTCTAGCTATCGCCCACTACGAAATGCCCAGGATTTCCTTTCACACCTGATTTCCTTCCAAAGACCATGAACTCAGTAACTGGTGAAGCCATACTTGAAAAATAATTTAATGTCACCATTCAATCTCCTGTCAGTTACAAGGCCTGAGATTCTTCCAGGGGCATCTCAGGATGCCTTGCTCTTACTCGTTTTTAGGAGGTGTTTTGGTTAGTGGAAAGCTTAAGTTGTGAAGGAAAGGCTCTCTTGGGGCTCAGATCTGACTTTTCCCTGAAGACTTTGGGGGAGAGTTATTTACCTTCTGCAGCCTAATTTTTCTAAAAATATCATAGTATATACTATAGATTTAGAATCATCATGAGGACTGAAAAGCATGTATCAGAAGCCCAGTGCACAGTAAATCTTTCACTAAAAACTATAAAACCATCTAGGGGTGATGGTGCATGTCTTCAATTCCAATACTTGGAAAGCTGAAACAGGAGGATCACAGGTTCAAGATTAGCTTCAGCAACTTAGTGAGACTCTCTGCAACCTAGTTAGACTGTGTTTCAAAGCAACAACAGCAAAATAAATAAATAAATGAATAAATGTACTTTTTAAAAAAGGCTAGGGGTATAGCTCAGAGATAGAATGCCCCTGGGTTCAATCCTTAGTACCACAAAATCAAACAAACAATAACACTCTGGAACATATATCTATTGAATCATTGTTTCTGGAATTTTCTTTTTCAATCAGCAGACCTCTTCAGTATCAATTACAATGCTCTAGATGTTCCAGTGTGAGGCTTTGGGAAATTTCCCTAAGTATAAAGAACTTTTCTCTACTGTTATCGTAAAGTCTGAAATGACAGAATTTTTTCCCTGAGAACAGCAGAGCCAAATTCTCAGGATCACAATAGCTTTGAACCAACTAGACCTAAAAAGGGTACAATTGGCCTAGGTGATTCTCCTTGAGAACAATTCTTTACTCCTTACTTGAAATCTAGACATTGTGGCCAGCCTTTTATTTCTTTTATTTTATACATCACTGTCTTTAGGATGCACTAAAAATAGTCTCACCCTAAACTTAAACTGAATTGGCCTCTGACTTTTTTTTTCTTTTATACCCTACAGTCTTCCCACTGCTCTGATTCTCTATCACATCAGAATGTTGTAGAGAAGGCATTTTGTTTATTTGAACTGAGCCAATGACCTTTGCAAGCATTCTCATCATGAGCTACATATTACATAGAGTACTTTCTGCGCATAATGAGCAAATCAGATCAAGTTCCAGGCCCTTATGGGAGAAAACTGCACTTCCCCTTAGGTTGTCAACTTTTTAAGGAGATGTTCTGCAGAACAGATAACATTGACATGCTATTATGGGGACACATCATGACAGGGCAGAGTTTTGTCACAATGGTGATGTGTGAACTTCAGAAGAGTTGGATCCCAAGTTTGGACACCCTGCCAAGAATGCGGATTCCTTTTTAAAACATCCAGATGTCTTATGTCTGTAGAACTGGGCTTTTTGAAGTTGTTTATTTGTTGGTTTATATCAGGACAAGAAAGAGTACATTGCCTTCTCTTGAATCTCATTCAAGTCCCTTCCAGAGTCTGAGAAACATGCCATACCTTTGGATACCTTTTTTATTTTTTAATATTTGGCATTGAATGTTTGTATCAATGCTAGACTTATTAAAAAATCTTTATCGTAAGAAAGGTCATACTGTTAAAGGTCATTATGTGAATATTAGGAAAAGGGATGGAAAATTAGAGGTATTTTTTAAAACTGACATTTTATCATCTTGATGTTTCCTCACAAACATCAAGGGAAAATCAAGCAGGACCTTTATGACATTCCACCATTTTATGCCTGAAGGTGTCATATGTATTTGCCAGGCATGGTGGGGCATGCCCCTAATTCCAGTATTTGGGAGGCTGAGACAGGAGGATCATAGATTCTCGAGGCCAGCCTCAGGAACTTAGGGAGATTATGTTTAAAAAAAAAAAAAAGATCATCTATATTCATGTCCCTCTGTATGTGGATTCCAGCTATGACTTCCAGAGGTAGAGACTGGGCCACCGAGGGGTAAGTTTATTTATCTATACCAAAGGTGGCATTAAGAGTTTGGGTTCTACCAAAAGATCATGAATCCTTTTCCTCACTGATCCTATTTCTGGAGGAATTTGACCAACTCTTTGTCATAAATCAAGGGAACCAATTATTCCTTTTGTGAAATCCATGCCTTTTAAGAATTGTTGACTGTTAAGTTCACTGCTAAGTCCAAAATGCTTAGAAAAATGCAGGGTGTGTGCCGACTGCCCCATACTCACTTATTAGAGGAATGACTGGATGAATCAGACCAATGATATTAACTGCTGCCATTTTGAACATCAAAATCAGGCCTGCTTATTCCAATCACAGGTTTTGCTATTTTGTTAAGACTTTTCCACATGACAGGATTGGTCATGAAAACGGTTTGATTCCAATGAGAGAAACCCCTGTACTTTAAGGTAGGGGAGAGGGCTGAGGATGCATCTCTCTGGTGTGATCTTTGGATGAGGCTGTGAGTTAATATTCACCTTCTTTCATTATTGGGATTTCACACATTCCTTGTGAGCACTTCTCCAAACACTCTTTAAGCATTTATAATTTTCATAATCCTGAATCTTGCTCTCCATTTTTGTGAATGAGTCATCAAATCTAAGAACTCAGGTAACTCTAGTGAGCCCATGAAAATCTCCATTTTCACTTCCAGGAAGCAAAATAACAATGTGTCCAGGTGACCTTAGAGGTCCACTGTTAGCGCCTCAGACAGCAGATAGGGCTGGGACAACCACCTGAGAGCAAGAGTACTGCAATGCTCCACGCTACTTATTTGTAATATCAAATTTAGGTTTTCTATTTATCTTCTTTTTCAACTAGTGATATACTTAAAAATATGCAGTCACCTAGGGTAAAACATAATTCAGAAACATCTGAAGTTATGCCTAGGTAATTACTAAAGAAGCCTGGCAAAGAACTAGAAGGGATCTTAAGAGTCGCCAGGCTAAGCTTTTTATCATACACACTATTTGCACCAAGAGAGAGGAAGAAAATAATGGGATAGCTAATCTTACATAGATGGGCATTATATAAGCGATAGGCAACATGTTCACGGAAGGAATGCAAGAGATATGTGTAGAGTACCTATGTGGCCTCTCACTTAGTGTCGCTTTATTTAGTCCTCTCAAAGACTGTGTGGTTAAGTCCAGGCTCTCTTTATTTTTATATCCATGAGTCAGCCACTTTCCCCATGAAGATTAAATGAGATAATGCATGTAAAAGCATTATCGAAACCGTAATGTGTCCTGCACATATTAGATATTGTCAGAGCCATGAATTTTATAAAAACTCTCCAGTTATTGTAGATGTGGAGACTCGGAGCCAGAAGCAGAAGGCTGCCCAGCTGTGAGAAGCCTCCGCGACATCCTCAACGGAGAAGGACAGGAGGGAGGGCAAAGAGCTAATTGGTGAAAATGTTAGTTCTAGGGAGATTTCACTTACATCTCTGAATTAATGAATAATAAAACTTTTTACTAGCTTCCTGGCTTTGCAGGGCCTAGAAGTCAAGGTTTCAATGGACTGGAGCTGAATCTAATAGCAGAGAAAAAGGAAAAACTGGATCCTCTTCTAGGGGATGTTATAGTTGGGGGAAAAAAATATAAGGATTCTAGCAAAGAAAGAAGTGCAGTTGCATGAAGCCAAATGAAGGTTTTCCCATAACTAACCTTGTACTCAATAACTAGAAGTATCCAAAGCAGGGAATGTTTCAGGCTTCTGGCAAACAGTAAGGAAAGAGCTAAATTTGAATAAGTCAAGTCATAAATCGAGTAGGTGGTGAGGCAGGGCTTAGTTGGGGCATCAGAAAAAGACTCTTTGCCTCGAAGGCTCCCAGAGCTGTACTTGTGCCTTTGTGTCCTAGAGCAGGTCCCTAGAGAAAAGTATGACTTATAGTAGGTAGGCCGGGGGTATCCTTTGTCAGCTGACCATAGAAGAAATTTCAGCCATCTTAGAAGCACAGGAAGCTGATGTTGGGTGCTGGTGAAAGATGAGAATCCTCATGAGGTTCCTATTACTCACCCGAGCAATGGCTGTGCTGGTATTCAGCTGTCTGAAGATGTACAGAAATGTGCTGTATCCTGGTGGAATATTAATCACCCCTGAAACTCCTCAAATCCCATTGCCATATCCATCCCCAGCCCAGGTCAATTGAACCTGATCCCTTTAGGGATGGAAGTTGGACTTCCATTTTTTTGTATGGTTAAGCTTCTCAAGTGATTCTAATTGCATTAAGGCTTAAGAAATATTTACCTGAAGGTTTTAAGATGAGAACTTCTAAGGAAATGCTGTTCAAATCGCCTTTTTATACAAACTCAGCTGTTCATTATCAGAGATGACACCTGGACATCAGTCAAAGTTCAATTATTAGCAGGATTCTCACAGTGCAAACTGACACCATCCAGGTACGTGCTGGCAGGTAAGCATTGGTTACTGGTGGTTCCTGGTCTTTTCCACATTAGGAATGAAGAGGGACCATGTTAGGACCTGGAGTGACCCGCTTCATTGTGCATGTTCTCTGAGCCGTGAATCTTGGCATTATACAAAGAGCCCCAAGGAAAAGATTCTCCCCAGTTCTCCATAACTCTCACTTTGCCCACTGTTTGAAATTAGCCAGTGTGTCAACCTGTCACAGTGGTTGTAGCAAATGGTTATTGAGCTTACATATAGCCTATTGAAGCTCCTTGTTGGATCCATAGATGACGGGATTTGTATGCAGGCTGGCTTTGGGGTGTACTGGAATGCTGCGACCAAATTTCCCTACGTGTGGTGAATATAATGCTTGATGTTGTAAATGGAGACCGGATAGTTCCAAAAGCTGTCAAGGATCTGGGAGCTGATAGAAGGTCATGAGGACAAGGGATATGTGTAAGGGAGCCTCTTAAAGATTCGAACAATCTTCATTCTAGTACTTTTGCTGCTTTTTCATTTTTAGTACCCTGTGCTAGGATCTCTACCCAGTTCAAAAGGTGATGAGAGAGAGCAGTCACTGGCCAGAAACTGGGGTTTTGACAGAGCAATAGAAGATGATCTTTAAATAGTTTGCACTTGTAGGGAGGTCAAAGAGTAGATGACTGGGGGTATGTAACCAGTAAATTGGGGCCTCAGGAGTGTCTTACAAAAGACATAGGAGAGGAACGGGATGGGGAATAAATACCATTTCCTAGACGAGACGAGACCTGAAGCTCTGTTCTTGGTGGGAAACACATACGACTTGGAGAGAACCTGTTCTCGGGGCTTGGAAGAGAGGTGTCCAGTAGAGAAGCAAGGCCATGGGCTGTGCTTGGACAGAGGGACACTAGTGAGTGGTTAAGCGGGATTAGGAGTCCAGCCTCGTGCTATGGAACAAACCTGGAAGCTAGCCTCTAGAAATGGGAACCGAGTTTGTCCAGCAGCCAAAGGAACTTCATGTTTGGCTGATGAACTGCTGTCCATCGTTTCCTGAATTCCCCTGCTCAGGGTCAGCAGGATATCTAGTGATTTCAGGGCTGAGCCTGTAGGTTGGGGTTAAGTGGTTCCAACTTCTATCTTGAAGGAGGAAGCCAAAGAGATCATCACCACAAATATGTAAAATACAAAACTCATCAACTTATTTCTTCTTCTAACTCCAGTGTAACAACAAGAGTTCTAACAAGATGGACGTATTCTAAGAATATGTCAAGAGGAAGATTAATCAAGAATTTCACATTGAGCACAGTTAGGGGCTACTGTGCTCTGGCCAAAAAGACGTAGGATACAGACCCAAAAAGTATTTAAAGCAGAGAACAACCAAATGCATGCGATGTGTTTTTATACTCTGGAATATCAGATATTATGAGGAACACACAATACACATTAAGCAAGTGTACTCTGATACCTATGAGAAAACCATAAGAATGGTGGAGGTATTTTACTGATAAAATATGATTTGGAAAAAAAAATCACTATTTCCATTCCAAGGTAAAATGTACACTATTTTATTTTATTTTTTGGTAGTAGATGGGCATTCTACCTCTGAACTGCATCTGAGACCTATTTTATTCTTTTATTTTGAAACAGGGTCTCATTAAGTTGCAAAGGGCTTAAGTTGCTGAGGCCGTCTTCCAACCTTCGATCCTCCTATCTCAGCCTCCCAAATACTGGGATTATAAGCATGCACCACCACCACCACCACACTCAGCTGAAGTGTACACTTTTAAAAAATGCGCTTTATTTTTTATTGAAGTCTTTGCAGTGCTTTATTCTTTTTTTTCACCATAAAATGGAAAATTTGAAATATTTGGACGATACCTTGCTGCCTGACATTCACACACACACACACACACACACACACACACACACACACACACACACACAGAGTCAACCATAAAACAACCCCCCAAAAGGAATTTGAGGAGTGTTGTGTTAACCAACATCATATTGCTGAGTTAGCAACACAGCAACCAGCTCCATACCCCCTTCATGGAGTGTGAGCATTCTTAAAGTGATAATGGAACTAAATTTGGAGAGACCAGGCCCTGAAGTTCCAATTTATTTGTTTCACAATCACAGCCTCCAACTGAAGG
Organism: Graphiurus murinus; assembly: GCA_004027655.1. Taxonomy (NCBI): domain Eukaryota; kingdom Metazoa; phylum Chordata; class Mammalia; order Rodentia; family Gliridae; genus Graphiurus; species Graphiurus murinus. Next base: position 9,879 of record PVLC010033207.1, on the reverse strand, counting down.
GAAAATTATGCCGTACTTTGATAAATAAAGCCCTATACATTGAAGCACAAAATGCAAAATGAAAACTTTCAGAACTTCAAATAATCAAGGACCTTAGATTAATTCCATCCGTGGTTGGGAATTTTTTTCGTTTTTTTTGTTGTTGTTGCGAATTTGCCGGAGAATTGAGTATGAAAGCACTCTAACTAGGGTTTGATGATATCAGTGTCTCCGTTTCCTTTTAGAACACACATCTGTTGTCGTAGGGGGTTTGCAGAGGGGCGAGTGTGGTTGTGGTTATTATGGAAATACGACAAAACCAAATATTTTAAAGCAGATGAGAAGAAACCCACAAACAGTTGGCTCACAAATGTTGTAAAGTCCTCCACTCCCCAGCACAAAAGCCAAGCCTGTGGTGGCGGTGGCGGCGGCGGCATCCTGAGCAGCAGCAGCGTGCCTGGTGGCCTCGGTTTTATCTGTTTGAAACACTGGACTGCTCTTGTTAGTTAACTGACTGGAGATTGTTTTTCCCTTTATCCCCCCTCTCTCTCTTTTTAATTGTTGTTACTCTGTTTTGCCTGAAAGCTGCAGTATCTCACTGTTCATTATTCCCTGTTCAGTCAAATCCTGTCCAAGATTAACTCCTTGTATGCTGCACCGACTGACTCTCCAGTCCCTTTGCTTTACGGGATGCACAAAATGGACCTCGCCGTGGCTTTTTAAACACGTTTGCACGGATCTCATATGGATAACTCTTTTGAAAGACCTCAGTGCTGATTTTAACGGGCCATGTTACTTTCATGTTTACATTTTTTCAACTAGAAATATGTGCAATTATACAAGAAATTGTTCAAAATCCCAAAGCTCTACCACATTTTAATACTCCCTCCCCCAACCCCTCTCTCTGATAGAGAGCAAGTTCTACAGAACCTGGGCTGACTTGATTTCCCTTTCTTTTAACCTCAATTTGCAATTTTAAAGGAGCCCTCTTCCATCCCAAACTAAAGCTGTGAGACAGGAAGACAGGAAAAAAAAAAAAACCAAAAAAAAAAAAAAAACAGAATCTCAACAGTGTATGCTGGGGGAAAGAGTGTCTCATATCAACATCAAATTCTGAAGTATTCAGCTTGAATTAAGTGCAGCCATCAGAAAACCCACAGAAACAGGAAAGTTGCTGGTATAAATTAATGATTATTTGCCGTGTGTGGTAGAGTGGCTGTTTGTACTACATTTTATTGTGATGTTTTATTCTCATTCGGTGCAGCAGTAATTGGGTCTTAAACATGATAAAGTATCTTAAAGGCTGCCTTGGTTGCGAGCCGCCTATAGCAGGTTTTTAACTCTAGTTAAAGAAGGTTAATCAAAGCTAATGAATCTGTTTTATCCATTGCCACGAGTTTATCAAAAAAATGTGCCAGGAGGTGACGGAACTAAAATCCGGGTTGTTCAGCTGTGAACGCAAATACATTTTTAGCATAATAATTTTGCAAGCGTCTTTGATGGCTCAGGGTTTGCGGCGAGTCAGTACCTGCAAGCTCTGTGGCGTCCTTATCTTTCTGCCGCTCACTCTTCTGCCACTAAGAAAAAAAAAAAAATATGAGGCTTATGAAAATACAGAAGAGGAAATGTAATCCCACACTGCAGCCTTCGGTGTGAGAATATCAATAGACTGTTGCATTCAGAAGTTCAGAATAGCTCTGCTCTTTATGAAAGAATATGAGGAGCCCCCTAATAAGGCCAATTCATTAGAACAAGCGTTTGTTACTAAATCACACCACGCAGGACTGCAGGCATCCGAGCCAGACGGTGCGGCAATTAAAGTTACCTCCCTTCCAAACGCAGCCTGCCCACCCTCGAACCCACCAGTTCTATTTTGTTTTCTCATTAGAAATGTGATTGAAGAATGCAAGTTCTTAATTTGTCAGGCAGCAGAGGACCAGTGAGTCTCTGGCTGCGACATCATTTTGAACACTTTCATCGTAATTATATTAAGAATAAGAAATCCGATTTGCCTGTGTCCTTTTTCAAGGAGCTGGAGCCGGTTAGCTGGAATACACCTTGCTGTCCTGGAAATATGACCTTGTTGCATTTGAGAAAACTCCTGGAAAGAGATCATCCTCAAATGCCTAAAGTCACGGTGGTGGTGGTGGCGGATGAGGGTTTTTGGATCTCAATCCTAGCATTTATAGAAAATGCACCCACACGCACTCGTGTGTTCAATCTCCAATAACACCTTTCTCAACGTCTTGGAGTTGCGCAGGGCTTTGGAATGAGATTCATCTGGGCTCTGAGCTGTTACTTGCAAAGAGAGCCCCCTGCCTAGGAGGAGACAGAAAGAAGGGCTGGAGGGCCATCTCGGCTTTCTCTCCTGCTCTCTTTTGCAACCAAAATAATATTTGTACTTTGGGGAGGAAGGGTTAGGAAAAAAAGGATTCCCTCCAGATATGAAGTTAGGCACAATCCAAAAAGGAAGAAAAAAAAAAAAAAGGCCCAAGGACCAAGCTCAGCTTCGGTCCCAAGAAGGCCTACATCACAGGTTTCAAAAGCATCTTTTCTAGTTTCTCAAGCCAAACCCCCTTGACGGAAAAAAAAAAAAAACAACAACAAAAAAAACGAGTTGCGAAATTCAGTGCCTGTTAGGCCTCAGCTAATTAGAAAAAATGGGCTTTTTTTTTTTTTTTTTTTCTTTTCCTTTCTTTCTTTAGCACCTTTTCTTTCAAGCATTTAGTCTCAGGAGGGGGATCCAGGCTCTTGGCCGGGCTGTTTTGAAAACACGCCTTTGAATGCCTCTCCCTAATTCACGCCTTTTGTTTTTCGGCTTTTGTGTTTGCCAGTTTGACCATATAACGTTATACATCTGGTGTATAGCTTGTTGGGGCTTTTTTCTCCCAGGGATCCTATGCATTCCCTATAGGACCCTCCTGAGCTTCAATTTGAGCGATCGTGTAACATAAAGGGGAGACGGAGAACCTAGTAGGCTGGGGGAGGCAGGAGGGGCCAGGAGTGGGGAGGAGGTCTGGGGGAGACAGAGAGAGAAATGAGTGAAACATAAAAAAAAAAGTTGAAAAGAATTCTTTTACTCTCTTCTTTTCTTCTCACTGTTACGACTGGACCCTGAGTCAGCCGGCGACAAGGCGTTGGTGGGAAAATGACAGGGCCACAGAATAGATAACTCATTGGGATTCTGGCAACATATTCGTAAATAAAACAAAAGTGGGGAAGGCGGGCTGAGCGAGGGTGTGTGTTCCTGGGGAAGGGCAGCGCTGCCAGGGGCTAGGAGGACATTTCAGGGCCAGCTCCCTGATTTGCCTCTCACAGGGGAAAATCTAAGATGGTCAAAGGAAAGGAATTCCGACTGTGATGTCCAGGTTTGTTTAGCAAACCTCGTGCAGCTGGAGCTGTTTCTGATTGCAGCACCGAAGATGCACTTGCAAACAACACTTAGCAGGCCAGAGAGAGCTGAAATCATACCTCCAACTGCCTTTCTTCTGGAGCCTGCACGGTGTGTGCTTCAGAAAGGGTTTTTTGTTTGTTTTTTTTTGTTTTTGTTTTTATTTTGGGTTTTGTTTTTTTCTGTTGAAATAGGACCATAACTAGGCTTGGTGATTTTTAAAATTCTATTCCAAGGTTCTAAAGAGGAAATGATCCCAGCCCTCCACACACCCAAAGATTGATTTTGCCTTTATGCATTTATTTGTCCCCAACTTTTACCTCCCATGCACACTTTTGACATAACAGTGAGATGTGTGGTATTTATGTCAGTTTCCTGCTGTTGCAAGCTTCCAGCCTTCTTGCTGATTTTGCTGGGAGGACATATTGATGGCTCATCTCCTGGACAAGATCTCATCTCAGTATCCCCATCTGCAAAATGGACAGAGCATCACACCAAAGTCACAATTCTTAGTTTGCGCACACCCCGACTTCTTTGCATAGTGGGTTTATTTCAAATATGTGTTACACACACACATATGTGCATATATAGGTACATATATATTTACATTTACATATTTTCATATATGCAACCATTACAGAGTGTATATTTGGGCTGCTGGGATGTTGTATGTTATGCAGCCGCAAGCCTTCATTTTGGATAAAATAAAACCTAGAATAAATAGGAAGACAATATGTTTTTAAGCGGTTGTTTAAGGCTAATAACAGCAGCTTTTTCTTTTCTTTACTGCTGAACAATTTCAAAAACAATACCAGGCATGAAAGCAAAACAAACTCATTTCAGCGCAAAGCTTATGAGTTATTTGTGTTTCCCTGAATTCAAGGAGCAAGGGGGTTGGGGTGAGTAGGGAATTTGTTTTAAATATAGAAATGGGAAAAATACAACAAACTCCGCAGAATCTCTTGGAAGGTTCTGCAGCCTGAAGTGCAGAGTTTATTACAGATGTGATATAACTTGTGGGTATAATTTTCAAAAATAGCTGAAGACTACATTGGAGAAATCTTACCGAAAATATCATTTTTTCCAACTATATTTGTAACTCAGAATACCAACTGATTAACACATTGATAAATTTCTCCAGGTGGAAATATATACCCTTTCTTGTCTGTAATCAGTCCAGCAACCTGACCAATAATGTGGATCCAAAGGTTAACACAATTAAATTAGCAAATGTTTAGAAGGAAATGGTAAAATCGTTTTGTTTTTTTTTAAAGATGTTTAACTAAGACACTTTGCTCTTCCAATCAGACACATAATTATACAATGGGCTAATTTTCAAAAATCTTGCTTTTTTTTTTTTCTGAACATTAATCAGACTTGGATGAAAATGCCTGTGATTTAACATAGAGATGCACTGTAATTCCCTTAGAAATCAACTTACCTTAGGGAAATATTTTACTTTTCAGAATTGTATTGTTTATTCTGAATTCCTTTCCCTGCAGGGTTGTTGTCTTTTTTTTAAAAAATTGGTCTGAGAACTTGGAGATCATCGTCAACTGAAACAAAACAAAGATCCCTCAGACGTGAGTTACAAAATTCTTAAATGAATTGTTTAGCTGCCAAATGTAAAACTGTACCAGAGAGTATGTCACACAGTGTAAGCACAGAAGGATGTGCCACGTTACTGAAAACATTCTCTATCTAACACCCAAAGAATACAAAACGAGTGGCCAGCCTTATTTATATTACAGCGTCTGTATTTATTGTATTTTCAAGATTGCTTCACAAGTTGATACCATTTTCTAAAAGATTTCTTACTGGTGTCAAACCATCAGCCTCCTCTCCTGGGTCACAAGTCCAGGACCGCAGAAAAATGTTCTTTATTTTTCTGTGAACACTCATTTTTTTCTGTCTAACTCTGAAGGAGGCTAAAATTAGAGGTAAACTTGGGGACAGGCAGCAGTAGCAAAGTTTAAAAAAAAAAAAAAAAGAAGAAGAAAGAAAAGACAAATTGCTGTTCCCCACTTAAGAAAATAACATTCTGGTGATTGACAAACACCCTTTACATTTTAGCTATTAACAACTCTTACAGAAACAGGGAACGCGAATAACAAACTTGATTTCTCATGTCCCCAAGGTAATAATAATCCACTAATTTGACTACATCCCAGCTGGTCCTCTCCAGCAGTTTCTTTAGGTTTTTGCAGCTAGGAAGACTTCTCTTTCTTTGGGGAGAGAAAAAAAAAAAAAAAACCAGGGAGGGGGGAGGGCAGTAAAGTTAAGAAGGAGTGTGGAGAGAAAACACATGGAAATTTAATGTGAAAGTTTCTTGTTGCAATAAAGCTGTTAGGTTTGGCATGAAGGCCGCTATCAGATGATTCCTTGACATTACTTGAGCCTTTCAGTAAGTAAGAGAAGCCTGGAGGATTAGGTTGTCAACTTCAGACTGTCATCTTTAGGGGCGGAAAAAAAAGTTGCTTTTCTTTCTCTTTCCTTTTCTTTTCTTTTCCTTTCATTACTTTTTTTTTTTTTCCTTTTCTTTTCCAGTTACATCTTCTTCCCCAGCTTTGAGCTTTACAGATTGCAGAAGAGGTAGTTCAGACAAGACAACTTTAGCCCTACGTTGATCGCAGAAGAAGCCTAGCTTTTCAAGACGAGCGAGCCAGCCAGGCTGTAAGCCTAATCACTCTGTGCGAGTATGAATTTATCTAAAGAGGATTTCATGTGGAACCCCCGGAGCCCGCCGCCAAACGGATGACTGCACAGTTTAAGAAAGTTACTGGGACTTCTCCCAATCAACTGTCAGGCTGCATAAAAGGTCTGGGACGCGCTGACTTAAGCAAACAATATTTAGCCATCTAAGGATACCATAAGGCCCGCGATTTTGCTTTGTTGGCACTGACAGGAAATATTGATACATATCAAGTAACACTCCCTATGCAAAGGGAGGATGTTGCCCCCCTTCCTCACTATCTCTATTTACAAAACCGTCTTGTGCTTTAAAAACAAGGTGGGGGCAGGGAAAATACCAAGCACTTCACTGGGGCCTTTTCCAGCTTTCCTGGGATCACGATTTTGTAAAAAGAGAAATTGAGCTCGAACCGCCTATTTTCATGGGGGAAAAAAAAAAGAAAAAAAGTTATTGGAATTGGAATTTGCAAACTCTTTGAATGTCCAGCTGACAGGTAGACCCTGCCCACAACCCCCAAACTTATCCCTTAAGTTTAGTAACCTAGGAAACCTGCCATTGATTACAATTTTGTGTGTTTCTCATTTTTTAAAAAGAATATTATAAAGTACATTGGAAGTATCTGGCTGTGGAGTGTAACATGCACATAGAAATATCTGGGCATCGAGTCTAAAAGGCAGATGCTCGGAACAGGGAACAGGTCCCTCGAGTCAAAATTCTTTGCATGAAAAAATAATGTCCACAATCCTACTGACTCATGCCAGTTAAGTGCTTTCACCATACTGGGGGGGGGGGGGCATGATGTCTCTTCTTGGGAAAAGTTGGTTGCGAACACTGAGCCCTGACCATCAAATAAAGGTTAATTAGGAGGGTTTACTTTCAAAGGAAAAAAAAACAAAAACAAAAACAAAAAAACAAAGCCACCCTTCTTTATCAGAATATTCTAAGCATCTTCCATCACTAATGTTGGGCCTGAGGTGAGCTTCCTGAAGATGCTGGGGGTGGCGCTGTTAATGACATCCCCTTTGGCATCCAGAATCCTGATGTAGCACTAGAAAGGAAAGTGAATTCTGTAACAGCACCGTAAGCAAGGGGGGAACCGAAGCAAAGAACCTGCCTGCTCTGTGAGGTAGAGCGCTTCCCTTTAAACAAAGAAATTTAGGGTTGTCTGCTTTTCATGAAAATCGCATACATATGGCCTTTGAAATTTGTCACTGAAGATGGTTTTGCTCTAAGGTAAAATTCACCACTTTATAGCTCTTCAGCTGCAAGTCTCTGGCTTTTCTTTCTTTCTTTCTTTTTTTTTTTCTTCTCTCTTGGCCTGCAGCCCAATATGAATGTATGATCACTAGCACAATAGTTAAACATCTGAGTCTTTTTGAAGTGCCTTCAATGTTACAATGATGTGATGGTTGATTGCCTCGCAGTCAGTGCAGAAAAGAACTTCCTTCTGCCCCCTAGTGGTAGGGATTAAAGTTTAATGACTTTCCTGATTCTGAATGCCTTCCCTCCCTCCCGACACACTCTTTCCTGTATTTTAAGGACGTAGTTCAGCATGGAAATTAAAAATGAGTTTCATCATCATCAGTAAAATGCATGTATATTTTATGCATTATTTTTAAGGGATCTTACTGTGTTGCTCAGGCTGGCCTTAACTCTTGGCCTCCAATGATCCTCCTGTCTCAGCCTCTTCTGCAGCTGGACTATGGGTGCGGTGCGCGCCATGATCCAGGGTAAGTGTGTATTTTAAACAGGAGCGTTTCTGTACTGAATGGGTTGTTTTCCAAGATGCAGTGTCATTTCTTCTATATTTCATGTACTCTGCGGTGCTTTGTGAAACAACATGCCCTACCACTATAAACAAATGTGGTCTGTAATAGAGCCCTCCTCCCGGGAAAATTCCCCAACTACTTAATGGAAGCTATTACACAAGGAGTGGGTGGTGTTGCCAAACTTATGAAAAAAATATATATATATATATACATACCCCCATATATTCAAAGAAAACTTTGCATACTCTCAGGACTTTCTATCTCTTCTCTCCTGCCTATTTTTGTACACGGGGAGATAATAAAAAACAACTTGCACTAATTATAGCACTGGTGGTTCCACAGGTCATGGGCCCTTTGTGTTGAAGTTTGTAAAGAAAGCCACATACACCCTAGGTAAAGAAAGCATTTATGATTCCGATGTGGGACATTTTGATCACATAGGACAGTTATTTATTTGTTTTCTGCTGACAAGCAATTGGGAGGAATTTGTTTGAATTTTCGTCCTGCCCTGGTTTTTTTTTTTTTTTTTTTTTTTTTGCTTATTTATTTGTTTCTCATCTTGAATGCTGAATTCATATCTTGTAAGCATGTATGGAAGACACTTGCAATGGAATGAAGCATCATGTATGGGCCCTGGGATGAGTGTGTGTTTAGATCTTGCCCAAGTGAAGGGCCCACGTTGGAGGAAGATGGAGACAGAGGAGGAGGAGGAGGAGGAAGAGGAGAAGGAGGAGGAGGAGGAAGAGGAAGAGGAAGAGGAGGAAGAGGAAGAGGAGGAGGAGGAGGAGGAGAAGGAGGAAGAGGGGTCCCTGAGAGTGGATGGGACAGCTGGACCATGTGTAACGTGTCAGTTTGCTCCTGTGCCACTATTGTGTTTCGGGTGTTGGAATGCAGGGACGGCGCTTGTTTATTGAATAAGGAGCCATGTAAATTCCAGCTGTCAACATGTGATCACTCCTGGGGACAAAGAGAGAGGTTTTCTCTGTACCCATATTTGATTTCTAGTCACAGCTATACATTTGGCTGAGCCCTTCCTGCCGCCAGCTTGCATCTGGGCAGTCTTAGGACACTCTTCTCTTTTCAGACCAGAGCTGCAGAGCTAGTACTTGACTCAGAAAGGCGTGTTACCTGATGGTGAAGTCACAGGGTGCCAGAACTTGTTCAGGATTAATGCTAGCTCTGTGACCATAACAAATAATCTATAATATTAAAAAAAAAATGCTTGCTATTGTTTCATTTATTTATTTGTTTCATATATTTATTCATTTATTTGTGTGTGGTACTGGTGATTGAACCCAGGGGCATTCTATCTCTGAAGTACACCCCTAGCCCTCTTAAAATTTTTGTTTTGAAACAGGGTCTTGCTAGGTTGCTGAGAGTCTCACTAAGTTGCCGAGGCTGGTCTTGAACCTGCGATCTGGCTGTCTCAGCCTCTCTATTTACTAAAATTACAGGTATGCACCACCACATCAAGCTTGCTTCCTTTATTCAGTTTAAAAGGAAAGTTCTCTGCTCAAAAAGAACAGTCTCAGACAGAAGAAAAAAGAAAGAAAGAAATACTAAATGGCTTTTCTTATTGGGAAAAACATATCAGCCAGGTTATAACCATATTAGTTCAATGCCTTTTCTTAAAAACTGCTCTAGGAGACAGGCATGGTAGCTCATGCCTGTAATCTCAGTACTTGGGAGATTGAGACAGGAGGATTGCAGGTTAGAGAACAGTCTCAGCAATATAGCAAGACCCTCGGCAACCTAGCAAAGACCCTATTCCAAATTAGAAAATAAAAAGGGCTGAGGATGTGCTTGGAGGTGGAATGGAATGCCCCAGTTTCAATATATATATTTATTACTTAAGGGAATCCCATTACCCACACACAGGGCCAAAGACATGTTTACTTCTTTTCTTGCAGTCTTGCTATATAGCTCCCCAACTCCTCCATGTGGTCTGAGAAAGGATGCTGACACACAAGAGATTTTAATTGGGGTTCTAGGAACCTACAAACTGGAAAGGGAGAAGGAGGAGGAGGAGGAGGAGGAGGAGGAGGAGG
>PVLC010033206.1:0-17642 GCA_004027655.1 Graphiurus murinus | reverse complement strand
AAGAAGTTAAACTCAAACAAATGAATTATTTATTATTCCATTTCTTCTAAATGCATTTACAAGTTATTCAGATCAAGCAAAATATTTATCATTTATTGTCACAATACTACAGTTGTCCCTTGATATATATAGGGTTTGGTTTCAGGACCCTTCATTGATATCAAAATCTGTAAATATTCAAGTCCCTTATATAACTTGGCATAGCATTATCACAGAAACATCTGTACTTTAAATCATCTGTACCAACATCTGTACTTTAAATCATCTCTAGATTACCTATAATACCTAATTAAATGTGAACGCTACGTAAATCAATGTTATATAGTACATCCTTTAGAGAATAATGGAAAAAAAAAAAAACTCTGTACATATTCAGTCAGAAGCTTTTTTTTTTCAAATATTTTTTTTATCCACTATTGATTGAATCCATAGATGTAGAACCTGCTGATACAGAGGGCCAACGTATATGTTATAAAAACAGGAATGAAAAAAGTATTCTTATTTAAACAACAACAACGCTGTTAATAAAAAGAATGGCCATCAGAAAAATTTGACAAATAATGCTGTAAGATCAGAAACAATAATACTAGAAGCCAAGGAGGTGTAAAAGGCAACAGCATGGGGCCCAGAGCTGTGGTGCAACACACAGGAGTCCCAGGAGTGCCAAAGCCCTCTGGCTGCTCTGAACCTGTCAGAACATGTTCTTCTTTCAGTCAAGGCACTTCCTCCACTGGTTGCTATAGAAATAATTATGCTACAGAAATCTGAGAATCAGAAGCAGGTGAATGTTAAAGCAGAAATGCTTTGTGTGTTTGTTCTAAGAGCCTTAGAATTGAAATGAAATAAAATTAAAAATAAGAGACTTCATGTTTAAATTGAAAATACAGTAATAAGGGTTTCATCAGTGACCCAAGTACTGCACTGCAGCACAACAAAACTGTTAGGGATGGCTCTTTGCTCCTGGCCTCAGAGTAATCAGCAGATGTTAAAGAAAACAGGAAGAGCTGCTGTCAGGGGAAGGATGTCTGATTTTAATCAAGAGTCAGAGGATAAGTATATATCTTTGAAGGGGTGATATCATTCTTTTTTTTTTTTTTTTTCAGTACTGGGGATTGAACTCAGGGGCATTCTACCTCCGAGCTATACCCCCAGCCCTATTTATTTTTTATTTTTTTATTTTTAAACAGGGTCTCACTAAGTTGCGGTGTGCCTCATTAGGTAACTGAGGCTGGCCACGAACCTAGATCCTCCAGTCTCAGCCTTCCAAATGCTGGGATTACAAGCGTGTGCCACCACGTCCGGCTTGAAGGGGTGATATCATTCTATAAATAAACTTTGTTTATAGTAAGTGCCAGCGGTCACCAGCATGACAAACTCGAAAATTCAAAGCCATCTTTTTAATACCGTATTCACTTTGATTCTTTTTCTTTTTGTTTCTTTTTTTCTTCTTCATGGTAATAGGGATTAAACCCGGGGACATTCTACCTCTAATCTAAATGCCCAATCCTATCTTATTTTGAAACAGGGTCCTACTAAGTTGCTGAGGCTGGCCTTGAACCTACAATTCTCCTGTCTCAGCCTCCCAAGTACTGAGATTACAAGCTCTGTACCATCATCCTTGGCTTGATTGTTTTGTTTGTTTTGTGTGTGTGTGTGATTTATCATGTGTATGTATGAATACTGTGGTAAATACATATAAACATATAAGTCTTCTATTCCATCTATATTCAATTTTTCTCTTCATCAGTACTACAGTATTTCAATTTCTAAACTTTTGTAATAAAATTTGTTACCTGATAGGGCAATCTCAAGAACCTCTTCTTCGAGTTTCTCTCTGCCAAGACAATTTGATAGTTATCATGGGAAGCACCAGTCACATTTCCCATTTGGGCATGGTGACTTGTGGAAGGGTCCTGTGATAGCAACTGTGGCTTTTTGGTTTTATGAAACAATAAATGACAAAACTCCAAAAGGACCTAAATTGCAAGACAGTGCATCTTTTCTGTAGTGCCCACTGATTCTCCTTGGACTTCTCTGATATTGAAGGCATAATTTCGGCTTTTAAAAAATGACTTTTATCTATATCTATCTCTCGGTCCACCCAAGTTAATCATTCTACATTAAGTCTCTTATCTACTAAACTTATCTCAAGACCTTAAAGTAACTCAACCAATTAAAAAGCTGAGATAAATGTATGGGTGTAATAATGTTTGCATTTTGATAATCAGTGATAAAACAAACATATTTCAAATTCAATAAATGGAAGGAATTTAAAGTGCTAAGTGAAAATTTTAATTAAGAATGTGTTAAGCTAGGTGTGATGGTACACACCTTAATTCTAGTACTTGAGAAGTTGAGACAGGAGAATTTCAGATTTGGGACCAGCCTCAACAATTTAGGACAGACTTTAGTAACTCAGTGAGACCCCGTTTCCAAATAAAAAATAAAATAGGGGTGGGGCTATGGCTTGGAGGTAGAATATCCCTGAGTTCAATCCCCAGAACTAAAAATAAAATAATAAAATAAATAAATGTGTCAAGCATATTGCACTGTAACAAGTTGTAAGTTTGCAAAGGTCTAAAACCTTTTTAGAAAAAATTGATTTATCTATATATTATTGTAACAAACCATTGAAAATTTAATGTGGTGAATGCTAACCAGGACAGCAATTTGGAAGAAGGGGTAGGACACAGAGCAACATTCACACAGAAGGAGGGTACAAAAGCTATTTCAGAGATGATTAGCAAGATAAAGAGAAAAGAATGTACACAGTGGATTTGCTGATTATAATTTTAAATTATTAGTGAAGCACTGTAAAGCTATAGGTACAGAATTCTCCACTGTTTATACTCTCAGCATTCCACAATCCTTCTGAGGACTGACTCAGGTTTTTCAACCACGTGTGGAAATGAGTTCCCATGGGCACTGATGGCAGGTGTAGTTATTACCATAGCATCCCTAATGGGTGAGTATTGCCACCTGACCTCTGCTGTTCTAAAAGCCCATCAACTCACTGACAACAGGAAGCCCAGCTCTTTAATACTATTGCCTACCATCTAGCCTGGTTCAGACGCCACTTAGCTGCTCATATATCCCCATCCCCCCTCTACCATCCCTGCCCCCCCAACACATTCCTTGTCACTGCAGAGATGAGTGTTCTCTGGCCCTTCCTATGAACACGGTCAGCTGGAGGCTTTCTGGGGCTACACAATAGACTCATTCTAGCATGCTAACTCCTCAACCTTCTGATCCCTTCCTGGATACTCTGCCAAGATCATTTCTACTTTCTCTAGCCCTACCTCAAGCTCCCAGTACCCATCCAAGCAGTGTATTAGGACTATTTCCAGGCACTCTTGCCAGGGAGTTTTCAGTCATGGAAGAATGCTTCCTTACTGACAAATTCTCCTTTATCAAATTTATCTTTCACCATCCCAAACACCCTCCCACAGTCCAGCACTATCTAGATCTACTTTCTGGCATGCTTGACCGATTCCTTTTGCTATAAATGGTCATGTATAAAGTTCCTTTAGTGAATAATTCCTTTTTTCACTTCCCTGGTTGGCTGTGCTGAGATTTGACCCCAGTTACAGTATTAGAAAATAGGAGAAGTGGAATCAAATATTGAAGAGGACAAATAGCATCTCCCAAGGTATCCATCTCAGTTGAGACTTTGGCATGGTTCTCAGGCACAAAAATAATGCTAGCCTATAGTAAGAAAAAAAAAAAAAACAGGCCACTTCTGTAAGCCCAGGGATTCAAAACAAAATGGGTGTTGGGTATGCATATCCATAATTCACCATCCAATGTCTTCAGGACCCAGTCCTCTATCAGGATTCCAGTTTAGCATTAAAAAAAAGTATGAAGGGTGGAAATTTAACTTTTCCAATAATTCTGCCATCTTTATAATAAATTATATCATCCAATCTTTCCAATCTTCAGTTCAATCTACCATTTAGCTGTAAAAATTATGGAATTCTTCAAATGCTGCCCTCGAGGTCTTCTTTTATACTATATCCCTAGTTGGTAACCAACAAATATGAGTTTGTCTATTTTCTTCTTCTGGCACTTAGCCACAATCAACCTCCTCACAAGCCCTTATATTTAGAGATCTCTCCCATCTCTCTGAAAGGCCTGGTATATTGTGCTTCCCCTTTCACTTGTATCCCATCCTACTTTACCACTGGTGAACGTTACAGCCATTGTAATTGCAGAGTTTGCAGGAAGTTTCTAACAGTTTACATATATCTAGCAATGGGATTTTTTTGCTACCCTGCTGGACCACTTCTGAAATTAACTACTTTCAGTTGGGTTTCTTCACTAATTTTCTAGTGCTGTTATGCAAAAAAAAAAAAAAAAAAAAAAAAAAAAAAAAAAAAAAAAAAAAAAAAAAAAGAAAGAAAGAAGGAAAAAAGAATTCTTATGAGAGGTCTCAGAAGAAACCAAACCCACTGACACCCAGTTTGTGGTATTTTGTCATAGCAGCCCAACACACTAATACAGCAGTCATTGACAAGCATTCAGGTTGTGGCTAATGGGAGTGAAAGCCCCTTGAGGGCAGGTGTGCATGGAGGGAAGAGAATCTGAAAGATGTGGGAAGAGCATCCCATACTGTCTGCTCTGGCTCTAACCTTCTTTCCTAGTGAACCATTTGCACAACATGAGATTCTTGTCCCCACAACATTATCCTGTGTTCCATTAGGTATCCGTTTTCCAGAAAGGGCACAATAAGAGTTCTGGTGGAACTTGAAACAGTGATTCATACTTTGTCAATGTGGGCCCTGAAATATTTACCCAGGACTATTTTTATATAATAGAAGCAGAGTCAAGTATGTCTGAGATTTATTTTGATGCATCTTGATGTTTCTTCACCTGCTGATAAGAGTAAGTGGTACATGCAGCAGGTGCTCAGGAAAAAGGCAAGATGCTTGCTGAGTACAGGCACTGCAAGTTAAAGGAAATGGGTTACCACACAGAGTCATTAGTCTAAATTGAGTACAATATTAACCAAGGACAAAGAAAATCTGTAATGGCCAGTGGAGGAAGGGGAAGAATCCCTAATTGATTGATGATTATGGAAGACCTTGCATAGTACAGTATTACTAAATTCTGTTTTCTTATCTGTGCACAAAAAGAATTTATATCATAGTCCTAAAAAATAAAATTGTCTTCTGGTGGAAAGACTTCACTAAACAGTCATACAAGTATCAGAACTTTATTGATTCCTTAAGGACTAATAAGATCACATTATTTTCTCTTTGGTTAAATATGATTATATATGATTTTATATTTTCAAATATAATTAGCATAATAGAGTATTCTATAATATTCTATAATGTTAAAGTTGGTCTTAGTTTATCCATTCTTTATCATAACTATTGTTTGTATGTTTTTAACCTTTACCTAGAGTTATAGTTTTCCATCTTCATTGCCTATAGACAAGATTTGCTACAGATTTTTTAGTCACAAATTATTATACCAAATATCTTTCTCATTTTATATTTAAAGAAAAATATCAAAATAATGACATTTTAGCTTTTAAATTTTTTTTCGGTACTGGGGATTGAACTCAGGGGCATTCTACCTCCAAGCTATACCCCCAGCCCTATTTTTTTTTTTTATTCTTTATTTTGAAACCGAGTCTCACTAAGTTGCAGAGTGCCTCACTAGGTAGCTGAGGCTGGCCGCGAACCCGGATCCTCCGGTCTCAGCCTCCCGGAATGCTGGGATTACAAGCATGTGCCACCACGCCCGGCTTAGCTTTAAATTTTTAAGAATAAAGTTACACATGCACTTCGTTTTTGTGTGTCTTTTTTTGTATTGGTGCATTGTAATCATACATCATCATAATGTTCAGAGGAATAGAGGCACACATCATTTGGTGAGCTTCACCTCCAGTTCCCACTCCACTCTATTTCTCTCCCTGTGTATGATATTGAGATTGGCATTGATAATTTTATGTATAAACACAGTGTCCATGTGAAGTGTTTCCTTCATCAATAGATGCAGTTCTTATTTTAGAAAAAGGGCTAAGATAATAAATGTGATATAGCAACATTTTTTCAAATTAGGAATACTTTGTGTAAAGGTAGGCTAAAATAAGGTGGTTGTATTTTTTATTCTATCACACATCACAATGAATATGAAATAATTTAGTACTGTTTTCAATTATGGAAGTTGAAATTTTTGCATGTGAATCTGTGATATTTTTTTAAAAACTAATATAAAAAGGCTGCAGGTTATCTGCAATGATGAATCCATCTGGAAGCAGTATCTATATCCATATGATGTAAAATACTTCACATAAAATTCAACAAGTTTTTTTTCAGAGCTAGAAAAAATACCTAAGTAAATTTTACATAGAAAAACTCAGCCAAGATCCAATGAACATATGCAAGGAAAAGTAAATTAATATTTTTTAATGAAATAACTCCATTAGGTCATTTTGAAAGAAGAAGCAAATATTGCATTATTCTCACATAATTGAGCAAACTATGAAGCAATGGGGCAAACGTTGTGAACATACAAATCAGTATATAAGAACAGCTCATTTACATTCATTCTTATTTATGTATGTACCATCATGCTAGCTTTCTCTAACCCACAGAACCTCATCCTTACTTTCCATCTTTTAATAACACTGTTAGTTTCCACAGAAGCAGTGGAGTCTAGTGTCTGAGAAGAGACTGAGAGGTTTTACTACCTGGCTTCATTCATCTATGCAACCAGTATTGATTGAACCAGGTAGAATTGTATCCCCTGAACAACAGTCCATATTCCTGCCTTCATCAAAGTGGTATTTTCATTGGTATGATACACATAAATAAAAAGATAATAATGATATTAAGGTCCTGAATCTTCTACTTATTGTGCAACCTCCAATAAGATATTTGACCTATTAAGCTTTAGAATATTTTGACTGATAAAAGAGGGATGCTGTTGCTTACAAATTGACATATCTATTTGATTATATAGTCAAATATATGTGTATTATTTGTTGAGATTAAAACTAGTCTCCATTAAAAGGAAATTATTACCAGGCATGCTAGCAAACACTTGTAATTCCAGTTCTTGAGAGGCTGAGTCAGGAGGATTGCAGGTTGGAGAACAACCTCAGAAACTTAGTGAGGCCCTTAGTAACTTAGTGAAATCCTTTTTCAAAATAAATAATAAAATAGAGCTAAGGGTGTAGTTCAGAGGTAGAACACTCTGGGTTAAATCTCCAGTAAAACACACACACACACACACACACACACACACACACACACACACACACGAAATTATAAATCAAAATTAGACTAGGCAACAATTCTTATATAAATGGAAATAAAACTCATAAATCTAAGCATGTACATTACTCAGACTTTTTACTATAAATGGCCTTTGTTAACATGTTCAAATAGAAAGAAGGAAAATTAAAACATGGCCTTTTCTTCATTATAAGTTAGAGTTTCTCTGTGTTTCCTGACATTCATGTAAAAATGATACTCTTTGACACATCAAATAATCTTACTGAAGAACCCATCATTTTGTTAACTCCAAAAAACAGAAATCATTGTTTTTAAAAGTGTTGAAATTGTAACTAGCATATAAAATTATGTTAATAAATAAATTTTAACATTTTTAGGTCATTAGGTATAATGGTTTGGATTTAGAATGAATGTCTCCCTGGCCTTCATAGGTTTCTGGGGATGTGGCCTTGAGGAGCATATGGTTTCTTCTCTCTCTCTCTCTCTCTCTCCTGGCCTCTATGATATGAGAGCAGAGTCCTTACTCTCTCCTTTCTTCTTCCCATCATCATGCCGTGAGATCCACAGACCCATCCTGACAGGGATAGAATCGAATCCTGAAATCTCCAAAACTGTGAGCAAACAAATATTCATTCCTTTAAGCTGTGTGGTCAGTTGTTTTGAATTATTGCAGCAAGAATGTTAGCCCAGACAGAAATTGGTACTGGATGAGTGAAGTCACTGCTATATCTAAGCCTGACCATGTGCTTCATAAGTCTTTCAAACTTTTGTTGTTGTTTTTGCAGTATTGGGGATTGAACCCAGGAGCATTCTACCTCCGAGCTAAACCCCCAGCCCTAGTTTTTATTCTTCATTTTGAAATAGGGTCTCACTAAATTGTGGAGGTCCTCACTAAGCAGCTGAGGCTGGCCGCGAACCTGCAATCCTCCTGTCTTAACCTCTCAAGTACTGGGATTACAAGTGTGTGCCACCATGCCCGGCTTATAACTGGTTTTTGAGAGGAAGTTGGAAGGATCAGAATAATGATAGAGAGGCAGACAGTAGAGAATGTGCTTAGGAGATTTCAGAGGGCTCAGAGGACTCCATAGGAAAATGGAATAGAGACCACATGTGTTACATTCTGGCAAACAAGTTAATGGCATTTTGTCCAAGTTCTGAAAATTTGTGTGAGGCTGAATTTAAGGATGATGATGAAAATCTCAAAACAGTAAAGTATCTAAACTACATTCTGGATGTTAATGTCCATGTTCAGCCAATTGTACAATGAATTTTTGGAGCAGGAAGCAAGACAGAAAAACTATAAATTTGCAGTTTGGCCAAGAAGGCATGTGTAAAATCGGGATTTAGAGAGATGATGTTGTGGAAGAAAGTAAGATGGGTGAAAGGAAGGAGGAAGTGGTGGCCGTGATAAAGACAGGGCCAGCAGAAGCCATGTTTGAAGCAGTCTTAGAAATGGTAGTGATGGAGGCAGGCCAAGTGGCTAGGAATGAAAAGGAGCCAGTGGCTGAGTTTAAAGAGAGCATGACTACCTTTCCTGTCTCACCACTCACATAATGCTGGATTTCTGAAAAAAAATGGTCAAGGAGTCTTCTCCCAAGATTTTAAAGGAAGACTAGGGAATCCAGGAAATGTATAAAAGGGTTGGAATCCCTGCAAGCAGGCCTAAATGGGGCAATTTGTGTAAATCTGTGATGGTGAAGCCAAGATTGCAAGGACAACCCCTGAGATTTAGAAATGTCAAAAACAAGGAACAACCATGAGAACAGGTTGCAAGCTGTGAACCATGGAGACAGGATAAAAGCCAGTATGCTGCCCATTGTAATCAACCAGACTATAGCTGTGCTGCTGCTAAGGCCCTGTTTTCCTTTCCCTTTACATTTGAGGACCATGTGCCCCAGAAGCCAGAAGTGAAAGCACAGGATCAAATGCTTGCCCTGCTGGATTTCGATACTGTTTTGGTTGCATTTCTTCTTTTCGTGGCCCTGCTCCACCCTTCTGAATGTAAGTATTTACTCTGTGCCATTATACATTAGATGCATGTAGCTTCCTTTTTGTTTTTACAGGAGCTCACTGCCCAGTTTCCCTTGAGTCTCAAATAAAACATTGGGACTTTTGAGTAATGTTAAAACCGTTAAGATTATGAAATTTTTTGAAATTACCTAAATGCATTTTGCGTTGTATGGTGACCATGAGGTCTAGGGGGTCAGAGGAGGAGTATAATAGTTTGGATTTAGAATTTCCTCCTAGCCCTCACAAAAACAAGCTATCAACGTTAGAAGCAGGGCTTAGTAGCTAAGGAGGGGTCCTCAGGAGTGTGGCCTTGGTGTTTATATGGTTCCTCCTTCCCCTACTTGCTGCCTTTCCCCTCCCCTTTCTCTTTCTCCCTTCTGGTCTGCACAATGTGAGAGCAGAGCCTAACACTCTCCCTCTCTCCACTCCTCACTGCCATGCCCTGAGCTTTATATATGTGACCAGATATGGACAGAAAATCTAAATATCCAAACTGTGAGCAAATAAATATTCTTTCTTCTAAGCTATATGATCAGTTGTTTTGGACTAAAGCAATGAGAATGTTGACCAAGACGCCAAATTTATGAATAAACTCAGTTTTTTTTCCTTTCCCTTTATTTGTTCTTTCAACCAAACTGAAATTATCATGGTAGCAGCTCATCTCACAGGTATTAAAGGTAGCAGTTTTTTGACTCTAAACATTTGCAAAGCTTTGTTTATTTTATGTTATCTCAAATACTTTCTGTTAAGTAAATTCATGCAGTGAGATAATTCATATAGAACTCTTTGAATAGTATCTATCATATAGCATATGCTCAATAAATGTTAATTACTATTATCTCATCCCATTCTCTGTTCTATGTTTGCTATAGTTTAGCATCTTACTGCCTTGCCTTGTTATATTTGCAATAATCACAGATAGGTTTTCCCTTCTTTAACATCAACTTTCCCCCTCTTCCCTACATATTATGTGATCTCACCAGATTCCTGAGAAATAACTCTGGAACACTCTGGGTTCTGATCAAATACCTTAAATGAGTTCACATCTTAATTATTCAATATCCCCCAATTCCCCTGTTATGCTTCATGATAAATTTTATATTCCAGTTAAAACAATTTGTTGACTGCTCTGAAGAAGTTCAGCCAGATGTAGTGGTGCATGCCTATAATCCTAGTAGATGGAAGGCAAAATTAATGAATTAACTTTTTGAATCTCTCCAAACAGAAAAATGAGAAGGGTAAACACCAAATACAAGAAATATTTTTACTAGAATCTTGTTTTCTTATCAGAAAGGTGCTGAGGAAATTTGTGATATGAATTCTGGGGAAAGAAAAGATTAACCCCACCCTCAAACACCTCCCTATCTCCAATATTCTACCAGTAGAAAGTATTAGAAGTTGATATACTTAGTTTTCCTCATGATAACTTTGTCACATTAAGTCCAAAAAATATGTACTTGCTAAATAAAGTTGTTTGTTATAGAACATGAAAGAGACAAGAAATGGTAAAATGACACTGAAGGTGGGTGTAGAATTGTGCTGAAGACACTTCTGAAATACTGTGATTCTGTATATTACTTCTCAGTAATCTAATTCTCAATGAGATATATCATAATTAACCTAGCATGAGACAGGCTACCCAAAAGTGTAAGAAGCTTCCAGGAAGAACAGTCAGAGGATGTAGCTGAATCTGAAGATCACATGAAGGGTATGGCGGAAGGCATGAACCTATTTGAAGCTGGGAATGGCAAGTCCAGGAAATGGGAGATGGAGCTTATGCAAGTCATATAGTATTTCCTCACCTATGCAAATTCAGAAGTCATTGCTGAACCAAGCCATGCATGAGCAGTTATCCATTACCCTGGGAAAATCCAGAGAAGGTAAGGGAAGCAATTATGTTAAACTGGGAAGAGAGAGTGACTGAAGCTGACTCAAAGGGAAACTCAAACGTTAATAGAAGAAATATTGGTAGGTGCAAAGTGGCAAAAGAGATGAATGAGGAGGTCCATATGACATTGTGTTAGACATTATGTTACACTCTTCCATTTGGATTTCTGCTTATCCCACACATAAAGGCTATCAACATGCCTTCATAAATTCTTATAATTATGACATCTTCTTCATGTTGCCCAGCCATCTCCAATATGACTGATCTGGGACCACTGAGAAAATGGTTAAGTAGAATTCCATGTTTATTCTTAATATAAAGTGACAACAAACCCTCCTCTGCTATACTAGTAAAAAGTAATAGACATGAAAGTATCAGATCACTTAAGAAGTGTCTCTCATGCACCCTGGCTCAGTTTTCAACTACAATGTGGGTATAGTACTGTGCTGAAGTGGCTTTCTACCAGTCCACTGGAGCTCATTGTGCACATCTCTTCCAAAATTCACATTCAGTAATTGTTGGTAATTTTAAATTTACAATTTACATGATAATGAATTTAAAATTTAAGCCAGGGATTTTTTTCCTTGCCTAGAGAGCTAGATGTTAAATATTACCAGCTCAGGAAGAAGTCTGCTTGGTCTTCCCTTCCAACCATTCTCATTTATGATGTAATTCCACTGTCCATGAAGCCATTAAAAAAAGTCTCACCATTGCCATTCATTATCATGAATTCAATGATTGTACCAATATTATTGTTCTCAGATACTTTTAAAGTTTCCAATCTTTGAGTTTCCAGGGCAGTCCTAGGTTTCATGCAAAGACAGTGAGAGCAACCTACCTCAACTCTTTATGCTGATATGTGGGCTCTGGAAACTCCAGTATTTTTATAGTTTTTCAGTCTATCTTGTCAACATTCCAATGAGTTCACATTATTCTAACCCTTGTCTGTTTTATTCCTCAAGATCCCCCCACACCATCCCACTCAACTACTAAAATAAGTATTTTTATCCAGGGACAAGAAAGCATCCATATGTGTCAGCAAGCAGAAACAATTTAGGATGCTATGAGACTATGCAAAAACGAGGAGAAAAAAAGAGTTGTATGTCAGCAGGGACATACGGAGTTCAGTTTAGTAAGCCCCAAATTAATCATTCCATTTATGCTTATATTTTAATTATGGATTAATTGTGTTAGGCATTTCTCTTTTTCCTCCTTTTCTGAGATTATCTTACTATACATTTTCATGCTATTTTGTTTTCTGAGGAAGTGATATTTAGGTACTACTTTGGTGGTTCTCTTTCCTCTAACCTCCTGTTGAGGGTGGCTGAAAGGAGATAGGGGCAGGAGATTTAATGGTTCTTGTTTAATAGCATCCTTCACACAGCTTCTCTCTCTCTCTCTCTCTCTCTCTCTCTCTCTCTCTCTCTCTCTCTCTGGTGTCTGAGTACTGTGTTTTCCCCTATCTCTGGTCTAGGTATAAAGAGAGCTTCTTGCTGTTGCTATTCCTAGGATATAGCATCTTCCCTGACTGTTCTACTAAGCCAATCCCCATAACTTTTTTCTTAAAAGTATCTCTAGTAAAATCTCATCAAGTATCAGGTTGAGTATATTATCTCTTATTCTACTATGATTCTGGATTATACATCAGTTAACCTAAGTTATAGCCTATGAAGCTTAATATTCTCATTAAAATTATTTCTATTTGGTGTATTTATGAACCAAACACTCGTATTGTTTTAATTATGAAAAAAGCTAAGGATCATTGTTTCAAAGATGGATGTTTATTTGCCCTTAATTACCATACATCTATACTACCCACAACATTATGAGATCTTTTCAGATTTTAGTCTTTTTCATATAAACAAGTCACCTTGACATAAATAGGCATTTGAAGAATCAGTCAAAGGTAGTAGAGGAGCACTAAATATATTGAATTTTGTGATACATGTAAACTATTAGTTTGATAAAGAAATTCAGGTATTCATCAGAATATTAAATATGCAGTGATGAAAAAAATGAGATCCACCCACTAATACTGTCCCTGGGTTATGTTACATTAATGTGGAACCCTGGTAGTGTGATATTGGTTTAGTGTAGGAAGGTTCTAGCAAATTCATTCTTATGCTACCAACATCTTGAAACTTACATTGCTAGATTGAGAAGTTTCCATGGAAAGATTTTTCTAACCATTTATTCTCAGAAAACAAAGCATTAGATTAATTCAGATGAGGAATTAACTAGGATATGTTTTGAACTGTCTAACCTAACCTCCAGACCTTATTGTGTTAGTCATCAATCTAAGGTGTTGTTCCTACAGCAGAATGAGAAAAGGCACCCTTCCCTGACCTGATACCTGCAGACTAGAAGACAGGTCATGTTGCATGACTGATCAAGGTGAGAATGTGGGAAGAAAATATTGCACCATTTTATTCTATTCCAGTGACCATACTGTTTGTAACACCTGTGCAATCTACTGAAATAAGCTTCCATTTCCTCTTACAAATTCTTACTCATCAGCTCTGAAGAATGTTGGTTTTATGGCTGAAACTGTATGTTTAAAACATAGTTTCAAAATGTGAGTACATGAAGACTTAAATTATTACCCTAAATTCCCCAATTTCCAAAGGGCCTAACATAATCATTTGAATATATTAGGACTCCTATTCCTGTTTATTGAATCGAATACAAAATATTCAAAATGGGTTAAAATAATATTGACTCCTTTTGAAAGCAGCTCCAAATTTAAGCATTTCTTTTCACATAATGAAAACATAATATGTTTAAAGAATCTTGGGATCTTCAAGAAATACAATGAACCAACCAAGAAGCTGAAAGTTACCTAAAAAGGCTTGTCTTTGGAGCATGACACAGGAAATCATTCCCCTGATGCTCCCTTGCCTGGGATTGTTCCTGACAAACACAAACTTATTCACCCTGGTTGACTAAATGTATTAAGTTAAATGAAGACTATGGACAGGATAGGCCATCCATGAGTAATTCCTTAGTGAAATAAAACTCTAATACTAAATAGATATGAGTATTAGTGTTTAATGTTCATTATAAAATGTGCTATCTTGTCATTTTATTATACCTTCAGTCTCACTGATGCAACTACAACTACTATATATCCTTTTTCCTTCCTAAGAATTTCTACTCATGATTTCTCAACTACATAATAGCAGTAATTCTAAAGAAATTCAATAATCAAAGTAATTAGGCATAAATTTTTACCACATTGCCATATTGCCAGCATGAACAATTTTGATGAGATTTGATTATACTCTTGCTCATTTAGAGTTGCCTATAAATTGATATTTGCCTGCTTCTGTTCAGCAATGAGAAAACACATTCCTATAAAATAAAAATGTCCAATTGCACTGAACCCAGACACTCCAATACAGAGCTGAGAATCAGTACAGAATCAATATTGTAGCATCAGTTAATGATAAACCTGAGAAATGGCTTGAGAATACAAATGATAGAATGTGTAGTAAAGTAGGATCATATGGCTTTTCCATTCCTAGTCTTTTAAGGAAGCTCCATACTTCCCAGTTTCAAAAAGTCAAGGGTAATATATTTTCTCTCATATGTGGAAGCTAGGGAGAAGGCAGGCTTAAGATAAATGAAGAGAGAGAACAGTAGGATAACGGAAGGAGTTTTGGAGAAGGGAGGTGAAGAGGAAAAAGAATATTGAGGAAGTTCAAATAATGTTATGTCCACATATGAAGATATCACTACCAATCACATGAAATGGATAGGAGGCAGGGGAGGCGGGAGTGAAATGAAATATTCCATACACCAAGTGCTGTGTGCATGTACGTTTGTATTACTTTGAATCTCACCATGATATATAATTACAATGCACCAATACAAGTAATTTTTTTAAAGAGTCAATATGACTTCTTCAAGCATTCTATCCAATTACTATGATGACTTCAGTTCCTACTGGTAGAGCTGGAAGATTAAAGAAAAAAAATTTTAAAGGGCATGGATTCCATAAGTGTCTATGTGGAAGGGGGGGGGAGCTGTCTAGAGACCTATTGGACCCACAAATGACTTTGTGTGAACAACAGAGGAGTAAAATTATATACTGTATACACTAATCCCTGGGATTTTTTTTCCATAGCTTAACCCAACCTGTCTTTCCATAGCTTAACCCAACCTATTGACACCCTAGTGAAGTTGAGATCCTCTAAATTGAGCTCAATAGAGAAATTCCTGAGAATCTACATTTCCAAAACTCCTACTAATGTTGACTAATGGGCATTTTAATTCCAGTAAGAGCCTGATATGAGTTAAGGCTATGTGTCTAGAAAAGCATACATATCCAACTTAGAAGGAGCTTAATAGCTAATTCTCCAAAGAAGAGGCTTGATCTTATCCCTACTCATTACTTCATTTTTCCTTCAAAAATTTACAAAAATTCTTCTGAGGTTGTTTCTATACCATAGTAAACAGATATTTTCATATCAACCTGAGTGGTCATTTTTTTCACAGTGAAGAACATATTTTACCCATCCAGTTATTTAAAATAGGTCTTCTAATTATGCATTCCATCATACAAAAAAGAATTTCAAATATTTTTTTTCATTGAGCATATCATGCCAATTGTTGATTCAGAATATCACTTCATATGTAAAATCACTGTTAATATTTTCAATGTGTTTGCTTCTGATGTGTTTTCAAATATTCATAAGTAAAAAAAGGCCTGGATTGCTTTAAAATTCAGAGCAATTAATGTTAGATTTTCCTGTCAGAAGCAAGGCTGTATATAAAACTATCTTTTACTAGGCCTGCAAATTTCATTACTTATGGGAAGATGAATGGATATCCTTGCCTCTGGGAAGGGTGAACTTCATGACTGGGAAAAGCAGTCAGAGAAACCAAGGATGTTTGCATTTTTAATCCTTTGGTTTCAGTCAGGATGTATAAAGTAAGATTTATGACTAACAAGTCACTTTTTCCCTCTCATACAATGAGTCAGAGGGCACAGGCAGTTAGCTAGAACTAAGCATAGATTAGCAAAGACAGAAATGCTGAGCTATGCAATACTCATCTTTATAACCAATAGCAGGAAACAAAGTCTCTTAGAGCTTCTACAAATTTATAGGATCATTAGAACCCAAGGACTTTTCAACACTCAAAGCAATATAAGTCTTAAAGGCCTCTTTATAGAAGAATGTAGAAAATCAGTCATGTTGTTACAAAGTGATTGACAATAAGATCTTTCTTCCTTTGTGTCTTTAATGCTTGCTTTAAAATATATTAGTCTTTTAAACATGTTACCTTTGCTTATTTTACAGAATAAAATGGCAAGTAAATATTCAGATATTCAGAATCTCGTATTTGTCACATACAAGACCTTTTTCTTCTTCTTCTTTTTTTTAATCCTTGGGAGTAATGAGCAAGTGAGCAAGGATTCATGTGAAGGCCTTCAATCTATCACATAAAGCCAACAGCTCAAATATTTTCGATTCCTGAGCATCTTACATCTTGGATTTTAAATTTTCAGATTAGAGTTGTGCAATTTGTAGAATTTACATTGCCAGTGGACTAGGGTGGACACGCCAGGTGAGAAAAATCAATCACACTAATAATAGAATGAAGGTAAATGTCTTCTGTTTGTGGAGACATGAAAGAAATGGAAAGTTTTCTGAGTAACAAAGATAGAAAACAAAGAAGGGAGGCAAACTCAAGGCAATTCATAATGCTTAAGTAAATTTCTGTACCATAACAAAGGGTAACATGTTTAAAGACTGATCTTTTTCAAAATAAGTATTAAAGAAACATAAAGGGGAAAGATCATATTGTTAGTCACTTTACAACATGACTGATTTTCCATATTCTTCTATAAAGAGATATCTTTAGGATTTATATTGCTTTGGATATTGAAAAGTCTTTCAGTAAGATCTGTAAGCTGAAACCCATCTAATTAATTTCCCATGCTCTTGGCCAGAAGTTACTTGTAGAAAAGAAAGGGTGGAAGAACAGGGAGAAGAGAAGCAAGAGACTCGACTGAGTTGAAGAAGAGATGGGAAGATTTTATAAACTGAGGAAGTCTATTGGGACTAATTTGCCATGCTATGATGATATTTTTGTTTTTAATGAGACCAAAGGATAGGTGAAGGGAAATGTTAATGTTTAGTTATTTGTTATATGGAAGTCTTCTTTTGGAGAGAATTCAGCAAAGATAGAAGAATGTCTTTCTTTCCCAATAAACAATGTATTTTCTAAAAGTAACCAAATGCTGAAATGGGCCACAGAGTCCCCATATATGTTTCTAATTTTTCATAAGGTATTTTGATTTTTTAGAGAAAATATAGCTAATCATATATCATTGTGCTTTTCCAGGCAAATGAGAAAACACCAAATAATGATAAATTTAACATGGTAGTTCTTAATGAAAATTTTCAAAATAACAAGCTGGGGTCAGGAAAGGGATGTAACAGAAAGTAGGACCAAGAGGAGTTGAATAACACAAGGATGTTTTTCTTATG
>PVLC010033205.1:0-17706 GCA_004027655.1 Graphiurus murinus | reverse complement strand
CTGGTACAGGTGGGCAGAGCCTGCGCTAAGTCGGCCCACGGTTGTGGGTGGCTTCCTCCTGTTGCTCATTATCAGGGAGAGGCGGGGGAGGACGTTCATTTGTTTCCCTAAGTAACCATCCACCTATTGCTTCGATAACTATCGATTACGAAAAGCCGGCGGCGCCTCTTAAAGGCGACGTGGGCTCCAGCGCGCCCCCGCGTCTGCGTTCGGGGACCCCTCCGCGGAGACTTCCTTGGCTACCGGTGCAGCAGGGACCGTAAGGTCTTCAGCACCCGCTCACCTAGCAGCCCCGGGAACCGCAGCCACGACCTGAGGCTGGAATCCGGCCGGTCCACTGGCGGGGTCGTTTCTTCCCAGAGTTCCCTATCACACCCTCGGACCCGGTTACTCCGCGGCGTGGCTCCGGCATCCGGGGTTCGAGGACCGACCGGCGCTCGGAAAGTTATTTCCAAAGGCAGATGTATTGCAACATCTCTGCAGCAAACTACAGGACGAGGATTTCCCGAACCCTTCCCCGCCCCCACCCGGCCCGGGTGACCCAAGCCGGTGGCTGGAGACTCGCAGCGCTGAGAGCCACTCGCAGATGCGCCCCGGTGCAAAAGGATGGTGGAGAAAGCCCCAAAGAAAACTAAGAGCGCGGAGCACCCGTCCTGGCCTGGACTGGATCGTGCCGCTGGGATCGGCCTCCCGCCCTGCAGCTCCGGGAAATACTCAGATTTCCTGCCTGCCTCCCCAGCCCTCCCAGCTGCGGCCCCTCGGTACCTGCGGCGGTCACCGGCTCGCCCTCGCTCTGCTCCCCGGAATCCGAATCCATGCTGCGGGCTGCGGGCTGCTGGCCGGGCGTCCGGTGCCGCCCGCCCGTCTGCCGGGCGCTGAGGCCGGCGTCCCGGCTCCGGCTGCCGCGGCGCACCGGTGCAGGCAGCGGGGCGCCGGAGCCCGGGCAGTGCGAGGCGGGCGGCTGCGGCCAGGGGGCGGCTCGGCACAGGCGAGCGGCGCCCGCGCCCCGCGCCCCGCGCCCGCCGGCCGGTGCCTGAGAGCCAGCGAGCGAGGGAGGGAGGGAGGGAAGGAGCGCGGCGGGCGCGGGGCGGGGCGGGAGCGCGGGCGGAGGGGGGGCGGCGCGAGCTCGGGGAGCCGGAGCGTCCAGCGGCCCACGGAGTCCGGGCTGGGGTTAAGTACCCCGGGGTGGCGTCGCTCCTCCCCGCCAGCGTCCCGTGCCCTGGACTTGGAGAGCGTGGCCCGAGTGCGCGGGTCCTCCTGGCCGACCCCCAGTCCTTGGGTGTGGCCAAGTTTGCAGGATTCTTGAGTGTAAAAGCGACCCTACCGCGTAGAGAAAAAAGAGGGTTGGAGAGTTCGGAGTTCTGGAGCTGCCCGGGTTCCAGACTCCACCGTTCAGATCTTAGACGAGACCTGTGTGTGTCTGTTCCTCACTTGCAAAGTGGGAAAAGGGCGAGGAAAGCTGAGATTCCTTCTCACAGGAATATCGCAGGAAGTGAATAAGCTAATTCGTATGTGGATCCAATACTGGGCTGGCATCTAGCGAGAAAGTAAACAATGCACGCAGGTAATGCTAACTCCTGCCGAACTCAATCTTTCCAGCGTGGGCCGAGCAGAAGCGGCCAGCCACCGTGGAGCTGGTTGCGAGGGCTGGGTGAGGCCAGCCCGACTCGCCTGGAAAATTGGACCCGCCCTGCCAATACTTCTACTGGAGAGACAAGAATCAACTTTTTTTTTTTTTTTTTTTTTTTTTAAATGGGGATTGAACAGGAGCGTTCTACTTTTGGGCTAGACTTACCACAGCCCTATTTTTATTTTGAAACAAGGTCTCGCTAAATTGCTAAGGCTGGCCTCGAACTGCGATCCTCCCATTAATAGCCTCCCAAGTACTGGAATCACAGGCATGCACCGCTACACCAGGCTAAATAGATTTTCTTAGCCGGGAGTGCACCTATAATCCCATTACTTGAGAGGCTGAGACAGCAGGATCGAAGGTTCGAGGTCCAGCCTCAGCAACTTATCTAGACTTTCAGCAACCTAGCAGACCCTGTTTCAAAACAAAAAGCGCTGGAGGTGTAGCTCAGAGGTAGAATCCCCCTGGATTCAACTCCCCAGTACCGCCCCTCCACACACACACACCCCTTTTCTTCATTGATGAGATTAAAAGAAATCTGGGACTGGATTGCGCATTAGAATCACCTGGGAATGCCTAAATCACATCTCAGAGAAATTAGAATGTTTGGTGGTGGTGGGTGTTACAAATCCCCAGGTGTTTTTAATAGGCAGCAAAATTGGGAACCACTGGATTAAACAGTGCTTGAACTTCCTCAACATCCTTATCCCACTTTCTAAAGAAAAAAAAGTATTTGTAAATTTATGTACTAA
This sequence comes from Graphiurus murinus, assembly GCA_004027655.1. Taxonomy (NCBI): domain Eukaryota; kingdom Metazoa; phylum Chordata; class Mammalia; order Rodentia; family Gliridae; genus Graphiurus; species Graphiurus murinus. The sequence goes on along the minus strand of PVLC010033205.1, from coordinate 15,324 downwards.
TTAAGAGATGAAACCAGGAGGGAAATGAGCAGAGCAGTAAGGCCTTTGTTGTTAATTCTTGATTATCCATGCAGTTTTATTGCCTCTCTGAGTTATAGGCTCCAACTCTTACATAACCTCAAACTCACTTCTCTGCATATAAAGTATTCACAGAGATTGCAAACTATTGCCCTGAGCAGAAAGAAATAAAGAAAGAGAATGCCTACTAAAGGGCACAATTTGTGAGTGCTTCCTGTGTGTATTTATTTCTTCTGTACATCTATCCAGTGATGAATTTAGGCTGAACCATTTGAAAAATGCTTTCCTGGAAGAAAAAAAAAATGGCTGAAAGTTGGCAATTTTGTGGAATGCAACCTATTGTTATCCTCATTCTACAGTTGCAGAAACTGAGTCTCAGAAAGGGTAAATAATTTCCCTGTGGTCTTAGGACCAAAGAGGGTGAGCTGGGACTTGACATCAGGACTGTCTGCTGTGATGCCTGTTCCTGTGTCCAGTGTCACAAGTGAGTTTCGGCCTCTGGTCCAGCTGGGGGCTGCCTCCTTCAGTGAAGGTGTGGGCTTCCCCAAGTACAAGTACAGCTCTGCTTTGTTTGATCAGAACAAGCTCTCTGGATGGCCAAACTCTTGGACTTTAGAGATAAAAATTGGATGGAGTTTGATGAAATAGCCCAAAGAGTGCCTGCACTAGGTGTGTGCTCTTGAGCAAGGGTTTCACGACTTTTAGTTTTCTCATATTGGCATCTCCTTCAAAGAGTTTGTAAAGGAGCAGATGAAATAATGAGTGTGGAAGCTATTACCAATGCCTGGCACATAGTTAATTTTTGATAAGTGAAAAGAATATTAATTCTTTTATCTGATGGATCCTTTTTGGAAAACAAAATATGTATAAATCACTTTTTAAAAGAACAATGATGACATCTTTGCAGAATAGAGCACATTGGGTGGAAAAAGCATGTATCTTCCCCTCACAGCAGCATCTGGACGCAACAACAGGCATGTGGAACTTTCTCTGTTGCCTTAGACCTTCTTTCCTTGCGCTTTGTGGAAGCTTATTGCTTCTCTTTATTTGTTGGTATTTTTCAGTGGACAGGTGGTCTGGGTTGCAGAGTGAAGTCTGCACTGACGCATATGTATAACAGCAAAAATTTAAACAGGGAAACTCATGCACTGGAACATGACTGACAACAAACAAGTAGTGGGTATGCACATTTACAACACATATATGCCCATCAGCCATCCAGACTTTATTGAATACCAGTGCATTTTGGCCCAGAGATAAGTGTTTGTGGGACTGGAAAGAGGAAGAACTGGTCAAAGTGCCCTGAAAAGTCTATAAGTCTTCATGTAACAACACCTATTCATTTAGCTGTACCTATATTCACTCATAGTATATTTCTGCAAAAGGAGGCAGACATGGGATGAAAGATTGAGTGTGGGATTAAATAATGGAAAAGAGAGAGCCAAACTAAATAGTGTCTTCATTCCAATTTCCTATGATATGCAATCTGTAGTCATGGGACAACAAGACAAAGGGAAATTACTGCTGGCACACGTGCGAGTTTAATGAGAAACATTAGTAGAACGTACCTTATCTGTCCTCCCAGTATGGAAAAATCTGCTTTAGAGAAGGAAATCCTTAAAATAGTATCTGATGACTATCACCTCCATGAAAAACAGTGAACTCTGAGGTGGTGTATCTGCCTTTACAGATACACCACCTATCCTAGTTTTCTTTAAAACAAAACTCTTAAGTAAAGTGAAAGGGAAGTGATTTTCTGTAGTTCTTCTTTATATTTTTAGAAGGAAGGCATTGCTTTTCAGACTTGAATCTGAGGGATATAAACCACCTTCCTCAGTGTTTCCACTACATCTTTTCAGCCTGGCAGCTCTTCAAACACCCGAGTTTCTAATTTTCATTGGTCATTTTTTAACTTCAGCAAACAAATTGCTGGGTTTTTTTTTAAAGGAAATTCACTGTCTGTGGAAAAAGCATATCTTTTTGTAAGGTGTCAAGAAACAGATAATAAAATAGATCCATTTCTGCTAACACAATAATACTCCTTTAATCTGAGCCAGTTTGGTGACTCATCTGCCTGTCTCTTCTTGTGGGATGGAAAGGGAGCTGTCTGCAAACCCTCAGCAGTAGCAGGAAGAAGGGAGATTCCTCTCACACAAAAGGGCTACTGCTCTGCTTTAAAATCCCTCAGGCTTTGCAACTGCCACTTTCTCTGGGCTGAATGTCCCATAGCCCTGGGATGAGAGGTTGGCAGGATGACCCCCCCCCTTTTTTGGGTAATGGAGATTGAACCCAGGGGTATTCTACCTCTGAGCTATAATCCTAGTCCTATTTTATTTTTTATTTTGAAACAGAGTCTCACTAAGTTGCTGAGGCTGGCTTCAAACCTGCAGTCTTCCTGTCTCAGCTTTCTGAGTACTGGGATTACAGATGTGGTCCACTGTGGTCCAGATGTGTCCATTATAAATGGTTTTTTAATAACTTATTTCAAGTTAGATATTGATCCCAAGGGAGCTTCAGTCTACAGCCAGGTAGCCTTTGTGGGTAACCTGGCCTTAAGCTGGCTTCATAGCCATACAACCTCCAAGGTACTAGAAGGCAGCCTTGCAAATGGGGGCTTTCCTATGTCTTTCTTGCTGGCAAAACAAAACAAAAACCTTCATATTCCCACCCTACATTTCAAAAGCAATGCACATTACCATATAAAATCTGGAAAACACATAGAAGCAAAAACCAGGAAAATTTAAAAATCCATAATTCCACTAGTTGTGATCATTGTTAATGTAGCTTTTGAAAAACTTCCCTCTCTGTGACTCCAAATGAAGAAGGAGAAACCTTAGATGAGCAAAGAAGTTGACTTTACTGAAGGTAATGGGAGGGGACACCCTAATGCACATGATGTACTTTCACAAACATATCAAAGTCAATCACTAAACTGAACCTGAGAAGGAGAGAAGGGGAGGAAGTGGGGCTAGAATTGGGGAAGGGTTAAATGAGAAATGTGTGCATGTATGCCTTTATCAGCTTGTACCTAACAAAGATGTATGATTACAATGCACCAATTAAAATAATAATAATAAAAAAGAAAAAAAGCAGAAAGAAAAAAAAGGAAAATTTCCCTCTTTGTATGCATAGCATTCTGCTTTTATAACTTGCTTTTTTCTTTTACCATTATGTTGTGAACCTCATTCTCTTTACTTGTTGACAGTATGATTTTTAATAGCTGCACAGCAATCTGTTGGTTGGGTATATCATAATGTATTTAAACAATTCTCCATTGCTGGGAATTTAGATTTTTTTCTGCTATAACAGAATCAGTAAATATCCTCACATAGATCTTTGCACACATCTTTAATCAATGTCTGTGAAAATTCAATGACCTCCTTGGAATGGAGAAGACAAAAATTTGCAGGTAACAAATTTGCTGTATATACATCCTGAGACTTTCAGATTATTAAGAATTTCCATGGGAATGGTCCTATCTAGGGAGAGGGTGGGTGGTTTGAGTTTATACTCACATTTATTACATATCAATTGAGTATAAAGGGGATTACTATCCATTTAGAGGAGTGGAAAGTTTCTTTTCACTCTTTCCTTGTGGATGTGTTCTCTGTGCATCTGAGTGCAGAGAGCTTATAGAAGGCAGAGGGTAGATGAGGCTGGCAACTTGGGCATTAGGCTGTTCTTCTGAGTTCTTAGCTTCTGCCTTTGTGAGATATCTACAGGATAGTTTCCCAAGTAGCTAATGCAATTATAGTGACTCTGAAGCACTGAAGGAAATTGAGGAAGAGGGGGAGATAAGAAAATCCATGGGCCCACCTTCTATTACACCCTGGCCCAGCTTCCTGTTTATTTATTTGTAAGTCTTTAGATAGCAACACCAGGATCATAGGTTTGTTCCCACTGGGAGTCTACATGAGGGCATATGGTGTCTAGTCCCACATGGTAGCATTCACTTTGGGAACTGCAGGACATGACTGTGCAGCTGCATTGAAACTGGTCTTCCAAGCATCCACACAGTTCCCACGTAGGCACCATAAGTGACCGTGTTATCTGTGCATACTGCCTTCCCATCCTCTTGGATTCCTACACAGTTCTGTGGCATAAGAAGGGTCAATATTATTCCCACAGGAAAGAAGATAGAGTCAAGTCTCACAAGGTTTCAGTAGCAACTAGAGTCTCTGCAGTTTTCAGGAAGATAGAAGAGTAGCCAGAGACTGGATAGGGGCAATGTTGTCCGAGTTTTCAAATAAAAGAAAGGAATGGATTCCAGAAATAGTCAACCCAGTTGGTGACATTTTTGTCAATCTCTAGCAAATGTTGGAAACAGGTTTATAACCATTTAAAGAAGAAAACAGTCATCACCAGCAACCAATATGAATTCAATATCATGTCCTGCTAAAACAACCATGTTAACTTTCTTTAAACAGGCCAGTAGGTGTGTAAAACAGATAATTTTAAGTTCAATGTAAGTATTAACTGAGCACCCCTCTGCTTCAGATGCAACATGAAGGGAGCAGACTGCCACAGATATCATATGTTGTGATTTAATGAAGTCTTATTCATTTACCTTGCTGCCAGGCAAATCTGGAACTGGCTAAACAATCTTATCCAGTGAGTCTTGATTCATGGCTCAGAGTTAACTTGGAGGGTCTCCAGTGGAGCGACACAGAGCTGTGCCCTTGGATCTGGTCTGTTCTACTCCCACCCCCAGCCCCCAAGCAACATGAGTGATTTAGTAGAAGAATTTGGTGTCTCTCAAGTCAGGGAAGAAGTGGAATTCTATTGAAAAGACATGCGGGTGCTAGTTGTCTGAAGATCAGCATAAGTCAACAGGAGGGTAATATATGTATTGGTGCAAGAAGGGCAGTAATGAGTCTTTGTATACTAGAGTTGGACTTATGGACACCTGGGGTCTTATGAGCACAGGGAGCTCCCAGAAGAGGGAGAACCAGGATGAGAAAGAGGTTTGGAAACCATTCTGGATGAGGAAGTTTAAACATCAGCTGGGGGAAGGAAAAATCAAAGAGTAAATAGATGAATGACCACAAACACAAAGAGACTTTGAGTCGGGCTGATGGGGTACTAATGGATAGAAGTTATAAGAGTTTGGATCTGGGGCCAGTTCTGGCCTCTGTCCTTAGGTCCAATCCTCACACTTTCTCTGTTCTGTATTGGAGTGGGGTTGACCCTGTGGGCTGCATCAGCCTGGCTCTTATGCCGACTGGTTTCTGGCTGGTTGGAGCCAATGGGAGGCACCAGCAGATTGGACAGCAGAGAAAGGAACAGAAAGGATGTTCTCCCCAGTCCTCCATCCCTGAATCTTGGCCCCTCTGACAGCAGCAGTATGTCCTCTGTGGCCTCGGCTCCCACCATCCTCTATTTTCCAGCGTGTATGAGGTGACCTCAGTCCCTAGGCTCCAGTAACAGCAAGTCCTCTCCTTTGTCCCTCCAAACTGAGTGGCAGTGGCTTCCTCTCTTTGGCTTCTGAACTCTTCCATGTAGCCAGTTCCCTGCATTACATTATCACCTTTGAAAATATATAAAGTGCTTTCCTACTTAGACCTGATTGGTACAGAGACACAGGAAGAAGTGAGTTTTTAAATGATCACAACCAGATAGTCATGGCTGGAGTGTAGTAGGAGGCTGGAGTCCAGGATCTTTAGCATTCCTTTGAAAGCTGAGACACAGAAGGGAAATGACATGCCCTTGTCCTGGGAGTGGCAGGGCTGGGACTAGAACTCAAGGCTTCTGGTCTCTAGTCCAGTACTCCTTTCATTTGGTTAACTCTCTCCCCTTTTGGGGTGGTGAGTGGGGATTGAACCCAGGAGAACTCTACCTCCAAGCTACACCCCCAGCCCTATATTAGTTTGAAATAGGGTCTCACTAAGTTGCTAAGGCTGGCCTTGAACCTGTCTCAGCCGCCCAAGTACTAGTGTTATAGGCAGTTCTGCATATATCTTTTTTTTTTTTTTTTTTGTACTGGGGATTGAACTCAGGGACCTTCTACCTCCAGGCTATACCCCCAACCCTGTTTTATTTTTTATTTAGAAACAGGGTCTCACGAAGTTGATGAGAGCCTCACTAAATTGCTGAGGCTGTCCTCAAACCTGCCATCCTTCTGTCTCAGCCTCCCAAGTACTGGGATTACAGGTGTGCGCCACCACACCCGGCTTGCATATATTTTATTACCCGTTATCCCATGGTTTATGTTAATCATTCTTCTGATCTATGGAAGGTATGATTGAGCCTCCTGATTTTTTTCCTTTAATTCTCTTATAATTATGTAAGAACCCAGTTCAATAATGCTTACATGCTAATTATTTTGTAGAACAAACATTGCTCGCCAAGTATTGAGTGGAACCTTTTATTCCTCTCTTCAAAACATTTTCTACTCAGAGAAGCTAAATACATGTTCTAATCCGAAAAGTTCCATTTATGTAAGTTTCTGATTTCATAACGTTTGTCAAACAGAGGGCTGGAGAAGGGGGAAGAAATGTTTAAGGTCACTTAGTCTAACCTTATCACTTTAGATATGAACAAACAAGTGCATATAAAGAGGGGCTTGCTCAAAATTAGGGACAAACTGGAACTAGAACCCAGGTCTCTGGCCCTGTTTTAGGATATCACACCATATTACCATTTTCTTTTATGATCCTTCTGGTCTCCTTCACTAAATCGCATTTTTAATCACCTTCCACATACTGTCTCCAGTGCTGATCTTGCCCCTCTTCTCACCTCATCTACGAACCTATCTCCACCTGGAATAGAATTATCAAAAGCAGGACTTGTCCAATATCTCTTTTCAATTTCTTCATCTTATCAACAATTCCTTCCCCTCTCCTCTCTTTCCCATTTTTCTTGGATTTTCAAACTTTCTATTTCTCTTTCCTGTCTAACCAACATTTTCTTTCTTAAGTCTTCTCTTGGCACTGGCCATTAATTTCTCCCTTCTGGTTCAAAGCTCTCTGCCTAGTTGGAGCCGTCTATGTTTCTAAGGGAAGAATCTCCCAAGCACTGGATCTGATCCCTGATTGCCATAAACCTTTGATTGTTCTTTGAGGAAAGATATGTTAGTGTCATCTCTTAGTGTCCCTGGGCCTATCTCAATTACTCCCTGAACTCTTGACTGTGGATCTGAGAATCTTAACATTTCAAACATGATTGCAGGGATGAGAAATCCTCCAATGGCCAAGAATATCTTGTTTATTTTAATTCAAACCATAACTCCATATTATCCCATGGGTGTTTCCAGCATTTCAGTGACATTCTCCTTCGGCTATTAGTGTCAGTCTTAGCTGGTTTTTAGATCTTGCCAAATTTGTGTTATCTAGACAATCACAAGTACTTAGATTTATCGAAGCTCTTTTAGGATATTACAACATAATATTTGAGTCACAGTGACCTTGCTCAAGTGAACTAGCCTCCCCCAACACAGACAAGTTAACACCATTTTTCCAGTTGGCTTAATCCTGTTCTACTTTCTTCTAACATGGATTTTGTCTCAGGCACAAAATTGTTGGGAGCTCAGTAACTCAATTCATGCTCCACATATATATAGCTGATACTTTAATTTTTTCTGATGAAGTTGTTAAGTCCAAAGATAAAATTCTGAGGTTCTGTCCCCCAAAACAAGTGCATGGGTCACATGCCTTCTTCCCTGCTACAGGTGATATTGCTGCACAAGTTAACAGGAACAGGGGAGTGAGTTACTGGAGGGAAAGAGGAGAGCCTCAGAAGCTGGGGGTCACAGTCCTATCACATTTACTTCTTCTTTTAGAGAGTGGAGGGTGGGGTCAGTGCAATGTGGACTCAGACCCACACAATTCATCTTTCCAAAGTCTCCACTGTCACCCAAGGTGCCAGCAGCCTCCCAGTTTCCTAGACTCATAGTCTAAAAATTACTTTCCTTATTTTTGTCTTACTTCTATGCTGGCATCAAAGTCCTACCAAATCCTAATGCTCTTTCTTCCACGGATCTCTTAATTTCACCCCTTGCATTCCATATGCATAGTCTTCTTCCTCTTAGCCCTTTACTGTCTTCCTTCCTTCCTTCCTTCTTTCCTTCTTTCCTTCCTTCCTTCCTTCCTTCCTTCCTTCCTTCCTTCCTTCCTTCCTTCCTCTCTCTCTCCCTCCCTTCCTTCCCTGTTTCTTTCCTTTATTCTTGTTTGAGTCAGGGTCTTGCTATATTGCCCAAGCTGATCTCAAGCTCCCAGGGTCAAGGTGCCCAACCTTCTGAGTAGCTGGGACCCCAAGTGCCCAGCTTTACCAGCGTCTTGATTGACACAGCATCACCCACTGGGCTGGCTGTCCCTTCTCTAGCCTTGTTCAAATCCAGAGCCCAAGCTTTGCCAACCACCATTCTTTCTTGTCTGAGAGCCTGCCTCTTTGCTGTCATGCTCTGTTCCCACCCACAGGAGAGTCCTGAATACATACCAAAACAAAGAACTAATCAGAGTTGACCTGTGTCCTGGCCCGTGTCCACTCTGACCCCACACTTCATGTCTCTGGCTCTGTTTGCTGGGGCACATCCCTGGTGTGTGCATTCCCAGAGCCTCCTCCTCCCATCCTAGAGCTTGTCTCCTCCATGCCAGCTGGGATGCTTTGCTTTGGCGGCTGGAGGTTTTGACTCTGGCTTGGTCTCAAGCCCTTTTCCCCTTAATTATCCTCTTGGGAACTTCTGGACAGCATGGCCTTGTGCTCTGGGACTCATATCCTCATCTTGGCTTGACCTTTGAATGAATAAGTGTTGGGTCATTTCTGCTGTGTTGGAATGAAGACACCTGGATTTTAGTCCAGGGTATTCATAAACTTGGTATAAGTCAAGGGCTATCTTTTGTGGCCCTCTTCAGACGCCAGTTCTAAGCACCATATTTCCCTGCCCACCACCTCCCTCCAAGACTTGCCTGCTAGTTTCTGAGCCTGTCCTGACCTAGTCCCCCTCCCTCCCATCCAAAGATGAGTCTTGTTTATAACCTGGCATGCTTCATGCCCTAGGTCCCTACATATCCGTTGACCCAAAGTTTCCCCTTTGGCTCTATTCAAAAGAACCAGTATGCCAGCATAAGCCAGTGTGCTTGGGTTTTGCCCCAGTTTTCCCATTTTTACCGAGCTGTCTCTCTTGGAATAATAGGCCAACCTGCACACCAACTCTTTCTGATGTCTGGTCATGTGCCATTACTTGAAGTAAAAGGAATAAATCAGTTCTCATTTGCAGAGAGTTTACCTAACATAGCCTGCCATTTAGTACACTCTTACTTTGATTCAAAATTAACTTGGAATTTTTGAGGGAACCACAACATTTTTTAACTACAAATTGCCTTACAGTGTCCTTTAAGAATATAACCAAGAACCAGGGAGAAATCAGAAAGCTATTTGAAAGAGTTATCTTTTACTCCATGGAGAGTCTCTTATGCTCTCAATCATTGTCTAATTTTCTTTCTTTACTCAAAGTTCTGGAGGAGTGGAACACCAGAGTGGAATTGTAGGAGCACCTGTCCAGGCCTGCATTGGCCTACAACCCTGATGACTCCTTCCCATTGCAGACACCTGCAGTATTCTGAAAGTACCAGGAAACTAAGGAACATCCCTCAAAGTATGGTGGGTAAGATTTGGGAATAAAATATGTGCCCCCCCCCTAGTGTGGGATAGCTCTGCACAGTGCTATAGAGGTCCCAGAGGACTGAGCCCCAGCCACCTACAAGGGTAAGTAGCCTCTCATTAATTCACCTGGATTGGCTGCTTTCCCTTTTCCTATATCCCTGCCAGTCATCACTGGGTTTCGTGGGATCACCTCCCAAGCGAACAACTTGCACTCAAATCCTGATGACAGAGTCTGCTTCTGACAGAACCTGTTTGTAAGAATATGCCATAGGAATGTGCCATAAGAACAAAAATTCAAGGAATGATGGAAAGAGAAATGAGACCCCTGAAAGAAGCAGAGGCAGGAATTAAAGTATTTTAGAGCCCTGGGGTCCTTTACCAGGGACCACTGAGATATGAGGGACAATATAACATGGTTTCTGTATACACTGAGGCTAGAGTAGGGATCTGGGTGCAATGTGTTCTCTTTAAGAGGCCCGGGGAATAAATAAATTCCATGTTTTCGGAAAGTTTCTACTTGAAAGACTGAAAATAGATGGGGAAGCTTAAAGGAGTAATTCTTGGCTATCTGGAAACCTGAGTTTCCTGAATGCTCCTCTTCCCGATAGCAAAGATTTACTGGATTTTCAGTTGAACTAATATCATTGCCTTCAAGCTTCAAAGCTCCTGGTTCTAGCAGTTTGGTCAAGATTCCTATTCATCACTTTTTTCAGTCTTTGATTTCACCCCTTCCTACTCCCCTGTCTGCAAAATGAAGTTCTTTTTAAAAAGTCTGTCTTCTTCCCACAGAAGCCCCCTATCCTGCTTGGCCATGTCAATAGCCCTTGTGCACCATTATCTCATTCCTGGGTATGGAGGCATCCCTGCATCCAGAATTCTGAGGACCAGTGCACTCAGATTTGTACTTCTGTTTTGTTTCCAATCCAAATTGATTATTTTTTTCAATTTTCATCCAGATGTTTGATATCATGTAAACACAGCTTGAAAGAGTTCCTGAACTGCTTACAGATGTATGCCAGTGAAACCCTTCCAAATTATATATAATGATGCTCTGGGTCTATTTATATCTATGCCATAATCTCCAGCTTGAATTTTAGCTGTAAGATGAAGATGGAAAGAAAGTGAAAAATTCGCATGTATGGGTGATTTGTCTATTTGATTAAAGACTCCAAATATTTGGACATATTCAGGTATTGGTGGATTTTCCACTGAATGCTGGCATATGTGTAACCATGGTGTTGTGCTGAACATTTGTGTCCCCCACAAATTCCTATGTGATGCCCTAGCCTCTATGTGATTTTTGTTGTTGTTGTTTTCATGCTGGGGATGAGCCCAGGGTTGTTCTATCTCTGAGCTGTACCCCCTGCCCTATTTTTTTTTAAAGTTTGAAACAGAGTCTCACTAAGTTGCAGAGGGCCTCACTAAGTTGCTGAGGCTGGCAGTGAACCTGTGACCCTCCTCTCTTAGCCTCCCAAGTACTAGGATTACAGGCGTGTGCCACCATGCTCTGCTTATGTGATGCTATTTTGAGGATGGAAACTTGGGAGGTAATTAGGGTGAGGAGAGGTCGTGAGAGTAAGACTCACAGTGTCCATCTTCGCCCCAAGAGCAGAGCTTTCACCAGAAACTGACCTGCAACCGCCACCCTGATTTTAGACTACTAGCCTCTTCCGCCCCAGTTCCCAACTAGTACATGTAACCTTCATGAGGGCCTGGTTCAGTCCTGGCAAGTTCTGGAACCAATTTGGAATGTTAGTGTTCTTTACATAGCAGCAGATGGGTTTAGCAGTTCACTTACTCATTCACTAATTCATCAGTCCATCAGATACTTATTGGAGCAGATATGTGCTCAGGTGTAGGTGTTTGACTAGACTTTGTGGATACTGCAGTAAGCAAAATGCATGCCTTCATGGAATACACATTATAGTGCAGGAGATAGATAATAACAAATCTACCGGTAATGGGTCATATAGTGCTAAATACTATGAAGAAAATAAGGGGGCTGGAGAGTGATAGGGGATGGAATGATGTGTGTGATATTCTATGTGGTGGACAAAGATGTTCTTTTGGCTAAGGTGACAATTGGGTGGAGAGTTGCCAGCCATGGGCAGGCCAGTGAGTGACCCATGTAGTGGTGAGCACATTAAGAAAAAATGTTTTAAAGTGGGATCTCATGTTGCCTGGCCTCAAACTCTTGGTCTTGAGCAGTCTTCCTCCTTCCATCTCCTAAATACCTCTGAGATCTCAGATTTCTCTGTCTCTCTCTCTCTCTCTCTCTCTCTCTCTCTCTCTCTGTCTCTGTCTCTGTCTCTGTCTCTGCCCCCCCCCCCACCGCACTAAGAAAAGATTAGGTGAAGAGCTGTGGCTGCATTTAGAGAAGGCAACAGCTCACCTTGGGATTCCCATACACCTTCAGGTACCTACCCTGGAATGTTCTTATCAGGGGAAAATGCCTGTGGTTCAGTGGTGTGAACCATTGATGGTGGAACTTCAGGCATCATAGCCATCATGGTCAAGTTGTCTGGCTCAACCAGATCAGATCCCCGAATCACTCTATACCTACGTATAAGGCTAACTCCAATGGGACCAAAAGATTTGTGGAGTTGAGCCACTAGAGAAACTTGCAAATTTAAGTCATAGTTTTGGCAATGTTACACAAATAAATGACACTTGTGGCTAGATCCTTGGATGCAGTTGCTGCCCGAAGGTAGGGGTTTCTCCTCTCTGGTGCTTAAGATCACTGCCTGGTCAAGGAGGAAGCAAGCAGGGTATCATTACAGTGAATAATTCATGACACAAAAGACAGGAATGTCTTGCTCCATCCAAAAACCCATGGTCACGATGCTTTGCTGACTGCTCATGACTGAATCCATTGAGAGGAATTATTTTGGTACTAAGAGCACATTTCTCTGGTTCCCATCCATATGTGAGGAAAAGCAGCACATGCCTCTCTGTGACAGTGCCCAGAAACAAGCAGACTCTCAGACTGGAGAGTGGCGGAAGCTTCACTGCAGCCAGGCCCCCAGCCCAGAGGTTTCCAGGGAGCCTCCTAGAGGAACCAATGATTTTCCAGAGAAGGGCAGGGCACAATGGTGGTCATGTGGGAGAGGAGGAAGAAAGCCAAACACAACATTCTGAAAGTGTGAGCTCAGAAAGTGGGGCCTTGGAAGAGGCTGTCCCTTGCAGGACCACCTTCCCTGCCTGCCATACCCCAGGGCACTGAAGCCCTCCTGGGCTGTGATGAGTTACAAAACCAAACCCCATTCCCATGGAGGAGTTGCAGCTGCAGGAGACTCACATGAATGGGGTGTGATCTATTGAAATGTGAACCTGCCTTTCCTCTGAGCCCCTCTCAGTTGAATGTATGTAAAGAGAGGGTCTGAATTGAGAATTCTAGCAGGGACAGCTCTGTGACTCCAGGCATCGACAAGCAGATCTGTGTGTCTTGCCTCTGTTGCTTGCCCAGCAGGAATGAAGATCCTGGGAACACTCCCACCACCCACCACCAGTGACTGCTCGACTCTGCCAGAATCCAAATTGGTGCTGTCTCTCTGCCCAGAGGAGACGAGAGATTGTTTTTGTAGTATTTCCCTGGTATGTTTAGATGTTCTTTTTCCTGGCCTTAATGCCTAGCCTCTTACACCAAACATTAGCTGAGTACCTTCTGGATATCAAGGGCCAGGGACACAAAGCTAATTACAACTGGTAGCCATGGGGCACCCAGAACAGAACACCAAGTGACCTTTTGAGAGGCCTCAGGATCTGTTTCCTACTGCCTTCCCCCATGATTCCCTCAGATGCACAGGTTCTCAGTGATACTGCTGAGGACCCAGTGAGAAGTGAAACTCTCAGTCTTAATTAGCCTGTTTGGCAGGGGTGGGGGTTACCGGGCACATGCAAAACAAGTACCCTAAACTCTGCTGGCGCATGGAACACAGGCTCAGCTATGTGATAAACAAAACAACAACCAAAAAAAAAAAAAAAAAAAAGACAGTGCTATTTCAACAAGACTCTACAACGAAAATGGAAATTACATAAATTTTTTTCATATAGCATTCAAATGGCAAATTATTTTGCAGTACACTGGAGTTTTGAAAGCTTTCCACATTTACTTCACATGGTTTTTCGAGAGACTTCCAGTAGATTAGGAAGATCCTGTGCAATTGTGAAGGTCAGTTTTTTTCAGTCTCCAGATGTAAAACTCATATGGAAAGTCAATGCCCGTTTCCAGAAGTAATGACAAAAACATAAATTATACAAGATTTCCTTGTCTCAGAAAGTATCATTTGTTTTCATTTGGTGTTCCCACTTTTCTGGGGAGAGCTGATGAGGCTCTCTGCAGGTTGGGAGAAGGTCCACCAGTCTCAGCTGGAAGCTCACTCCTTCCAGAGACATTGGTTGGGCTCCAGGGAGGAGGCAGTGGAGAGAGTGATTTGGAAGGCTGTCCAAATGCCCTCCCTGCCACCAATACCTCTAATAACCTGCCATGGTGCCTTAAATTCCACCACTAGGAATTTTCTTCTTGCTCTGATGATGTTTCCAGACTTTTTTTCGTGGGGAGCAGAGATGGTAACTCAATGGAGTTCTTTCTGCAAATCTAAAGGCCCAGATGTGTGCAGTTTGAGTGTAGATTAGGGACTTCCCTCTCTTTGCATTCTAGCATCCTTCTCTAGACACACCCTCTGTCTCCATCCTACTTCCACAGTCGAATGAAGCCCTGGATATGAGTCTTGTGGTCCCCTCAGCTCTGGCTCCTGCATCCCATTTTCTCTTGCATCCAGCCTGAGGCAGAGCTCAGCCACATCCCATTTCCATGGGGGCACCCAGCATGGAGAGTGTTTTGTGAGTTTTGCAGAAGTGCCTGAAGATTTCATGGGGATTCCAGGAGGGTTCACTGAGCTGTCAGGCTCATTCCTTTACTGGGGATTGAGCTCAGGGGTGTTTTTTTTTTTTTGTTTTGTTTTTTCAATTTTGAAACAGGGTCTCACTGTGTTGCTAAGGCTGGCCTCAATCCTGTGATCCTCCTGTCTCAGCCTTCCAAGTACTGAGATTACAGGCATGCACCACCACGCCCAATGTAGGAATCCCAATTCTTCTGCACTCAGACTACCTGTAGGCTCCTGTATTGTCCACCTGCTGTTGGGGACCAGGTGGATGATGGTGCCCCATGTCTGAATAGCAAACCCTGTCTACACTTTATACCCTCACTTCTCCAGGCTGGACACAAAATTTCAGCATGAGAGGCTCAGGGGATATTCTGCTGGTGAAAGGAGCCCAGGCTTATTCCCAGCTGCAGATGCACAGCCAATACATTGTCTTAACACATCCTTTGCCTTTCTGTTTATTTGGGGTGACTCTTGGAGGTGAGTTGATGGAGACATGGGTAATGGTGAACATCCCCCCACCCCTCCACCATCACCATCGCTTCTCTCATTTCCTGCAGCCACTATGGCACCCCGCCCCATTCCCAGAGGGGTGGAATGACTGCCTGGCCTCCGACCCTGAACCCCTGGCCTGTCTCCTTCCTTCCTTCCTTTCTTCCTTCCTTCCTTCCTTCCTTCCTTCCTTCCTTCCTTCCTTCCTTCCTCCCTCCCTCCTTTCCTCCCTCCCTCCCTCCCTCCCTCCCTCCCTCCTTTCCTTCCTTCCTTCCTTCTTGCTGGGGATTGAACCCAGAAGCATTCTGCCTAACTCAGAGAGGCATTTTGC
>PVLC010033204.1:0-17723 GCA_004027655.1 Graphiurus murinus | reverse complement strand
TTTTTTTGCGGTATTGGGGATTGAACCCAGGGGCATTCTACCTCCGAGCTACACCCACAGCCCTATTTTTTATTCTTTATTTTGAAACCGGGTCTCACTAAGTTGCAGAGGGCCTCACTAGGTAGCTGAGGCTGGTCTCGAACCCGGATCCTCCGGTTTCAGCCTCCCGAATGCTGGGATTACAAGTGTGCGCCACCACACCCGGCCTAGAAAGGTACATTTTTAAAATAGAATATTTCATAAAGTGACTCATAATTTCATCTCCGTTAAATATCTTATATAGAAGGGTAGATTTGTAGATATATACATAAACACACACAGAGATGTATAATAAGCAACATAGATTCTAAACAGATAAAATCAGATTGTGAAGAACTAAAAATAACTGAAGTTTATTAAATTCAGCTTTTTCATTTTACAGATTAATAAGTGAAGCACAAAAAGTCAGGTTTTGGTCTAAGATGTAAGTAGTAGAATCAGAAACTCTGGCTCTGAGTGAATTTAGAATAAAACATCAATATTATAGTTTGTATACTATGTGAATATAATTATCAGTTATTTATCAGGGTAAAAGAATTGTAATAAAATAACTTTCATTTATACTTCATCTTGTTGAGAAATGTTTATATTTATTTCATTTTAATATAGTATCTGGTCTTATTTTAAAGGAATGAAATGCAAAATCTCTTCTGGAAAATGCATTTTTCTCATAATCTATGAGAAACTACTGTGACTATAAACTGTGGTATTTCATTTAAAATTCTTGTCTTCAAAGGATGTTAGAGGACAAATTTACAGATTATAGCAATTCTTTTGTAGCCAAACCCAGGCTAATGACTAGAATTCAGATAGTAAAAAAGTTGAATTACACATTTGAGTTAGAAATGGCCTCTTAGGCTTTTTAGCCTGTCTCCCTGAAAGCAGGAGAACCAATTTAATCAAACAGTGTGAAGAAAGTGGCAGATGAAAAGCGCATCAATCCCAGTAGGTCTGGCATGACTTGAAAGACAAAATCTATCACAATGAATTAAAAGCCCAATGTAAAAGAGAAACAGACAGAAAGACTTGATTTACATGCCCGCTCTACTAGAGCAGGGATAAAGATTGCAGAAGCCAAGTACTGAAGCACACTCCAGCTGCAGAGGAAGAGTGTCAGGCAGCACAAGCCCCAAATGACAAAGCAATAGACACCCCACATCTGACTTTCAGCCATGAGCTTAAATAGATTTTGGAACAACTTGCAAAACATTTCACATAAAGGAAAGTTTAGATATTGCACTTTAAAGTTGTTGAGATTTTTAAAATCATCTGGGTAGCTTTTAAAATTCCATTAGGAAATTCTTGAAAAATACATTACTTGGAGTGCACAAATTAGAGAAAGGACTTTAAATATTTATGTGTGCCAAAATTTATGACTCCTTAGATACACTTTTGGAATCTTTGTACTATTGGTAAAAGACCACTTCTTACTAAGCATAACATCTTAATTTTTGAAAAGCATCAGACAACAGAGACCCCGGAAACAAAAGTAGATCAATGATTTGTTTTTTCTATAGTGTCATTATGAGCCCCACCTCCATTCATGGGAGTCTGTATTTCTATTCCACTCATCCTCCTACTATCTTATTTTATTATTCCTTTTGCTACTCTTTTCTTACTCCCTATTTCTACTTCTCCTATTTCTACTTCTTCCTTCTTATTACATATGGTTAGATTTGGACTTTTTTTTTTCTTGTAGTACTGAGGATGGAATCCAGGGGCATTCTACCTCTGAGCCACACCTCCAGCCCTATTTTATTCTTTTAGTTTGAAACAAGGTCTCACTAAGTTGCAGATGGCCTCACTAAGTAACTGAGGCTGGCCGCGAACCTGTGATCCTCCAGTCTCAGCCTCCCAAGTACTGAGATAACAAGGCTGTGCCACCATGCCCAGCGTTTAGAGTGGGATATATATATATATATATATATATATATATATATGTATATATATGTATGTATTATATATATTAATATATATAATATATACATAATATATATTTTATGTATATATATAAATATATATTATATATTTTATATGAAATGTGTATTTATATATACATATATATAAAATATATATTTATATAAAATATATATTATATATATATATTTTTTGTGGTACTGGGGATTGAACTCAGGGGCATTCTACCTTGGAGCTATCCCCCAGCCTATTTTTTTTTTATTCTCTATTTTGAAACAGGGTCTCACTAAGTTGCGGAGTGCCTCACTATGTCATTGAGGCTGGCCGTGAACCCGGATCCTCTGGTCTCGCCTCCCAAATGCTGGAATTACATGCGTGCACCAACACGCCCGGCTTAGAGTGGGATATTTTAATGTGGGCTTAATCCATGTCTTCCTGTCCTGTGCTGAGGTCAGAAGTGAAGAAAAAGAAGATATCCCAATGGAGCTTCAGACTGAATTATCTGAAATGAACACAAATCATTCTCCTGATAATACTGTGGCTAATTAACTGTAATTAATTTTTCTAGTCATCACTTAAAAACACCTGTCCAAATTCCCCATAATTATTAAAGGTCTTTTCAATTATCTTAATTTAGAAGGCTAAACAATTGTCACAAATGTGATTTCCACCAGATAATGATGGAATGAGAGGAGTGTGGAGCTTTCTGTTCTAATAAAATTATACTATTTAGTGTGGAAGATCTTCTCAAATATGTGTTTTTAGAATTTTTCTGAATAATTACAAACGTTAATATTTGAATATACAGACATAGATCTTTTGATAATTGTTCAAGAAAGAAAGGAGAGTATCTTTTTTGATATCTATAAGATGAATCTGATTTCTTGACTATCTCTGCCACTTTATAAAAGGTAAATAAAATATAAAAAAGAGTCCACACTTGCAAAATAATTTTTTCATATAATTTATAAAGAGTAATAAATTAACAAAATTTTCTAGGTTTCCACTGGATTTACAATAGTCAGTTATTTCTCATGAAGCAAAGGATGCACTGTTGATTTTCCTTAAGAACAATAGAAAGAATCAGAATGAAATACTTAAAAAAGGATCAAGCTGAGATCAAATTTAGTTTAAAAACAAAACCTTACTTTTGAAAAACAGGTTATAAAATTTTTTATTATAAGCTGAAATTTTTTGACTTCATAGGAAGAGAATTGAAGAGATAAATTGCTGGGAGATACTATTTTAAAACAACTGTCAAGGAAAAAAACTCTCAATATTTAGATACAGGTAAAAAAATGAAGTACTTGAAGCATACGTTTCCGACTTTATAATGTTTGAATCTTTGAAACATTCATATTTGAAATTTTACTTCAATAAAAAAGCTTTACTCTTTCAACTTTACATGTTCAATACTTTAGAAAAATTCCAGTCTGTATTATTTTATGGTCTTTAAATATGTAGGGAAAATTCATGATAAAATAATTCAATAATTGAGGAAATAAGAAACAATACAATATTTATATCTACTGAAAAACCATTCAGTACATCCCCCAAACTATGTGTTAAAATACATATTATTTCTAAGAGCAAATTTAATGTTTCTATTTTCTTAGTCATTGATACAGTGTGCAAAAAGATAAATCATCATTGAATCTAAGAAAATTTAACCAATTTGCTCTGTCATTAGACTTTGTGACATTCTTTGACATTCAAACATAATTTCAAATGGTCACACACACACACACACACACACACACACACACACACACAGTCACACACACAGAGTTTTTTAGGAGATACATTCTTAGGAAAGGATTATATTAATAAAGAATCTATATAAAATAAGTTGAAACACCGGTATTTTAAAAGTATGTATCCCTGGCCTGTATCTCTGAAAAAATGATAATAGAAAAACTGCTTAGTACAATTTTGATGATATTTATTCTGCCTATCCACAAGCATGGTAGATCTTTCCATCTTCTAAGGTCTTCATCGATTTCTTTTTTCAACTTTTCATAGTTTTCCTTATAAAGGTCTTTTACCTCTTTGGTTAGGTTTACCCCTAAGTATTTTATTTTTCGGGGTGCTATTGCGAGTGGAATTGTATTCTGAATTTCTTTTTCAGTGGATTTATGGTTGGCATACAGGAAAGCTTCTGATTTTTCAAGATTGATTTTGTATCCAGACACTTTGCTGAATTTGTAGATCAGTTCTATAAGGTTTTTTTGGTTGACTTTGTTGGGTCTTCTAAGTATAGTATCATGTCATCTGCAAAAAGGGATAGTTTTAGTTCTTCTTTCCCTATTTTTACCCCTTTGATTTCCTTTTCTTGCCTTATTGCTCTGGCTAGAGTCTCAAGTACTATATTGAACAGACGAGGTGATAATGGACATCCTTATCTTATTCCTGTTTTTAGTGGGAACCCTTGCAGTTTTTCTCCATTTAATATGATGTTGCCTGTGGGCCTATTATATATTGCTTCTATTATTATGAGGTACATTCCTTCTATTCCAATTCTCTGCAGTGCTTTTAGCATGAATGGGTTTTGGCTCTTGTCAAATGCTTTTTCAGCATCAATTGAGATGATCATGTGGTTTTTGTGTTTGATTCTGTTTATGTGGTGAATTACATGGATTGTTTTTGTATGTTGAACCAGCCTTGAATGCGTGGGATGAACCCGACTTGGTCATGGTGTATAATTTTCTTGATGTGGTTTTGAATGCACATTGGTAGTATTTTGTTTAGCAGTTTTGCATCTAAGTTCATCAATGATATCGGCCTATAGTTTTCTTTTCTTGAGCTGTCTTTATTTGGCTTTGGTATTAATGTGATGTCGGCTTCATAGAATGTGTTTGGGAGGGTCCCATTTCTTTCTATTTCACGGAATGGTTTAAGGAGTATTGAGATTAGCTCTTCTATAAATGTTCTATAGAATTCACTTGGAAAACCTTCTGGCCCTGGGCTTTTGTTTGATAGTAGACTCTTTATTGCTGTTTCTATCTCCTTGATTGCTATTGGTCGGTTTAAGTTTTGTATATCTTCTTGACTCAATTTAGAGAGTTTATATGTATCTAGAAATTTGTCAATTTCTTCCAGATTTTCCATTTTGTTGGAGTATAGTTTTTCGAAATCATTTCTGATGATCCTCTGTATTCCCATACTGTTGGTGGTAATATCACCTTTTTCATCTCTTATTTTGGTAATTTGGGTTGATTCTCTCTTTCTTTCGGTTAGGTTGGCCAATGGTTTATCTATCTTGTTTATTTTTTCAAGAAATCAGCTTATGGTTTGGTTGATTTTCTGTATTGCTTTTTTATTCTGTACTTCATTAATTTCTGCTCTAATTTCATGATATCCTGTCTTCTACTAGCCAAATTGAAATTCTTGGACTATAAAAACATAGATTGAGAACTATTTTTATATGTATAAAATATACACATGTTTTCTAAACAGAAGTCAAGATCATGGTAACCAAAGTAATTAGTACTATATCTTATATGTTTTTTTTTATACTTTTATTGCTGCATATTCTCACATCATAATGTATTTCATAGTTGTAGTGACTTACATGCACTCAGTGCTTGGTGGGCTTTTTCATATGAGATGCTGCCTATAAAACTGAAGCTGTGCTCCTGAACATTAAACATTTAAGTGCTAGCAGAACATTTTTAAAAATTCTTATGATTGCTGTTTGGAGAAACTGTACAGGCACTTCTCAGCATCATACTCCTAAATACGATGGATCCTAAATATATGAAAAGTCAGTGTAGATTTTATATGTTATTTTTTAAAAGCATCAAAATAGAGAACATAGCTAAGTCCCGTACTTGTTTACAATTAAATTATTTTTGGTTTTAATTATTATATTCTTTTGCTTTGATTTTTATTAAAATCATTACAACACTTGATCATAAAAGCATTTCTTGCTTTCCTAAGCTCATATCCATTATTATTCTATTTTCAATAGCCCTACTAACATCTTCATACTATTTTCAAACTAATTTTGACATACACACAGTACCTCAGAGTATTTCCTAAATAAAAAGCATTATTTAGAATGTTTAGATTACATTCTATAGCATTTAAATAATTTATTTTTATATTGAATTTATATTAGATTTTTATGAGAAGACAGTGGGTGATGGCAAATTGCAGAGAAGAAAGAAGTAGAGAAGAAAACCACTCAGTTCCATTGCTCCACGAAGATGCTAAGATCATGGAGGAGTTATATACAAGATAAGATGGAGGTAAACAAATGTTATTAAAAATCTATCCAGAGGAACAAACGGGTATCATATTTCCCCTATTCATAAACAGAAAATGCCAAGAAGTAAAGAATCTGCTTGGAGATCAGAGATTTATTTTCTGGAAACACCTTTTTTTTTTTTTTTCAAAAGAGAGAATGAAATCTGGGATGTAACAACAGAATATATGTATACAGTAAGAAGTAAAGCCAGAATAAAAGGATGCATTGAGAATCTGTTTATAGAACAACTGGAGCACTGATCTTGTTTTCTCATCTAATTTATAGACTGATACAGGGTCTTTAATACCCAGAGAAAAAGTCAGTAGGGAATTTCAGTTTCATCCATAGGAAAACTGGAAGGTCTCAGGAAAACAGTATTATAATGATGGGTTGCTTTGATTTTGATACTGGCTTCATGTGCTTAATGAAATAAGCTTGGAAAACTATTAAAGTAGATCATAATGACATAAAATGTCCCCTGGGGAGCTGATTCTGAAATGGAGATTGATGTGTACTTAGTTTATTGAGGAGTTTATCTCAGGATCAATACCTGGGGGATAAAAAGGATGCAGGATTTAGTAGAGGGAAATAAAAAACTGAAGTTCAGTTTTGACAATGGCCTGAGATAACTCTCTGGGGATTCTGGAACTCGACCATCGTAGTGGTACTTTATGCGCCTTGTTAACCAGTGTTTAGTTGTGAACTATCCCAGGAAAAGGCAGTAACCTTTCTTGAGGTGGCTTTCTTTATCTGGACAGAGGTTAACTTAGAGCTATTGGCTCCTAACAACACCATCATCTGAAAAACTAAAGACTTGAGTTCTGCAGGGAAAATACGGAAAGCACATGGCAGTCCACCACACTCCCTCTTTATTTCAGACAACTTTGGAAATCTTAGCAACAGTAACTGAAAATCTAAATCGTGACTGTATCACCTTCTAATTCTCTCTCTCTTACTTTCTTAGGTTTTGTAGAGTCATATATGCCAATTGCACTTTCCATAAAAAAATTTTATGGATACAAATATCCATCCCTAAGACTATTTTCTAGAAACAAACCCAATGATACACACTCTCAGTGATCCACTGAATTTCACATACTTTGAAAAATCTGAAATTACAGGCTATATAGACTTAAAGGTTCTAATTCTTAGAGGACCAATTCTTCTACCAGATAACATAGCAAGAATCCCATAATCCTCAAATTAAAATTGGTCCCTTTTTATTCATCTCCAGCAAGAAATCATCAGAAGTCACTATACAGTCAAGAGGAATTAACTCTGATTATCTAGATATAATGGGATAAGGGAAATTTATGCACAGGATCAAAAAGACAAACTTATTATGCATTGTACTCTTCATTTTATTTTATTGGTAAATTGATAAATGCAGTATCAAGTCCTGAAATGAGCATAATGGACAGTGTCTAATACCACTAAGCTATGAAAAATTGGGTCACCCCACCAAGCAAGCCACCTTTACAAGTAGAGGGGCTAGCTGAAGGTAAAGGGGATGTAGAATAGATGTTAGAGGGCAAACTTAGTAAGTATCAGTGGTGCTCTTGACACCAGATGAGTGAAATTGACTATCATTTATTCTTTTAGTAATTATCTTATAACTTTTCCATAGAAAAGAGAATTAGAAAATCTTTTAAAGTACTCTAGCTAATCAACCAAAATATGAGACATATTGCAACCATTGTACAAGGGGAAAATCAATAAGAGGAAAACAATAGATCTTTGGAAGAAAAAAAATTCAATAGCTGTTAAGATAAAATTGAGAAATTCTTTATGAAACCCGCTCAAAGCAATAAGAAATGACAAATAAAACTGAATGCTTCAGAATATTGGGGGATTGATCCTAAAATAAAAAATGGCAGGATCTAGAAAACTGTTTAACTCAATAAAATAGAAAATAAATATAATAAAAAATCTTGTGATGAGACTTAAACATTTTGGCAAGTGATATTTTACCTAGCATTTCTGATTATCTTTCCAGACTCTAATCTATATGATGTCCACATGACATCAGACAGCCAAAAAGTAAATTAATAGATCTGACTTGCACACATAAAAACCTTAAGGAAAAGACTTAGCAGAAAAAGACTGTTAGGGAAAGTCCAGCCCACATGAGAAAAAAACTGGATGAAATGCATGGGAATTAGGGTGGAGCAGATATGTCATATGTCAGCAGATAACACTTTTTTTTTTTTTTAACTGGGAATTGAACCTAGAACTCAGGCACATTCTATCAAGGAGTTATATCCCCAGCCATATTTTATTTTTTGTTTCTG
Organism: Graphiurus murinus; assembly: GCA_004027655.1. Taxonomy (NCBI): domain Eukaryota; kingdom Metazoa; phylum Chordata; class Mammalia; order Rodentia; family Gliridae; genus Graphiurus; species Graphiurus murinus. The sequence goes on along the minus strand of PVLC010033204.1, from coordinate 9,227 downwards.
TTTTTGTTTTGAAACATTGTCTTGCTAAGTTGCTAAAAGTCTTGCTCAGTTACTGAGGTTGGTCTTGAACCCGTGATTCCCCTATCTTGGCCTCACAATTATTGGTATTACAGGTGTACATCACTATGTCTGGCTTGCTGATGACACTTGGAAAGAGATACAGTTATAGTTTAACTTTAAAATATCCAGACAAATATGCATGCATATGTGGTTACTTTTTTTTTTTAATGTCTCACCACAAGAATCTGCAGCCACATGACCCTAGGAGGACTGAAAAGTGAGAAGATGAGTATAAAGAACTGTCTGCCTTCCTTCCTCTGACCTCCTTCCTTTAGGTTGCCCAGTAAATCTCATTTATACTCATATCACATGTCATTAGCATTTCCGTCCATGTCCCTTGCTCTGAATCAGCACAGTTAGCTTATGTTACAGGTTTAAACACAACATTTTGATAACATTCCAGAAACAGTAATATAATTCTTCATATTGTCCATATTCTTCATGTGGATCCAAAAAATAAGAGCGAGTAAAGACATTTAAAATACAATGAGTAAAGCCGGGCGTGGTGACGCACCCTGTAATTCCAGCATTTGGGAGGCTGAGAACGGAGGATCCGGGTTAGCGGCCAGCCCCAGCTGCTTAGTGAGGCACTCTGCAACTTAGTGAGACCCTGTTTCAAAATAGGGCTGGGGGTGTAGCTTGGAGGTAGAATGCCCCTGAGTTCAATCCCCAGTACTGAAAAAAAAATTAAAAAAAAAAATAAAATAAAATACAATGAGTAATCAATGAAGAGGATGGAAATTCAACATGCCATTTGCTTATTTGGAATTTAAAATATTATAAAGTGGTCTCACTAGACTTTTAGAGTTACCTTTTAGTCACAGTTGCACAATATTGAAGCAAAAGTGAAGAAGATGAATCATATTCTAAATATCTTGACCATTTCTTTATTTTCAACAGGGAAATATCTGAATATATCCCAACTGAACACAGTTCACAACAGATAATTAATTTTGGACTTGATTAATGAACAAGAGATGGTAAGTAATGCTTACCGTTTTCACTGGGCCCCCCCCCCCACCAGGTGGTGGCAATAAAGGAAATATCAGTCAAAAATTTATTTTAGTTTTCTAAAATGTTAATGTAATGCTGAAGAGTTTCAAATTTTTTTGTGAATTTATGCCTAAAAACATTTGACAAAAAGTAATGATATGAAAATATATTTACTTCAAAGGGCAAAACAGTTTAATAATTAAACTTCCAATGATTTATACTACTAAGAATATAAATACAGTGTGATTTCAATTACATATTGTGGAGTAAAATGTGTTTATTTTTAATCTAGTTTATACTACTGTACTTACCATATAAATTTAGGCATGTTACTTAAAATATGTCTTTTTTAAGAACCATATAATAAAGGCAATAAAAAAATCAAATATACATTGAGTATGCATGCATTTTTGGAATGACTCTTTCAAGTAGATATAAGTTATATTATCTCCATTTTGCAGAGGAATAAGCTGAGGCCCTAAAGAATCATATCTAAGATCACAAAAATTTTAAGTAGAAAGTTTGGGCCCAATCTCAGTCAGTCTAATTCGATAGTCTGTGCTCAGAATCACAACTATCCTGCCTTTGAAAAGGTGTAGACCTTTGGGAGGATAAAATAAGCTAATGCATTTAGACAGAATTAATCAATGACTATCACATTACATATCCAATTTGTTCTTAACCATTATAGTTTTGAATTATTAATACTCAGGTCTATTATTTTTGTCTTAATGATATTCTTTTTGAAATACTATTGGCTTCAGATTCAATTTCTCTAGACAAAATACTTGACATTAATATTTTAAAAGTTTCTTTAATTGTTCCTTTTGTTGGGATTTGATTCTGTACTTTTATCTATGTATTTTCATGGTTCTCTTATAGAAAGATATGAAATAGGATTTTGCCAAGGTTAAAGTCAGAAACAGTAGGAGTTGGGATTGAGAAGTAGATCAATGTTAGGAGGTTCTTACATGGTAACTGGTTAGGCTCAGTGATAGATTGACCATGAAAGTATGGAAAACTAAGTAGTTGGGGTAGTTGGGGATGTATGGGACTTTCAAAATGAACATCCTATTTCTGGTTTGAGCTAATTAGTTATTGACACAAATAACTGAGGGATGGGGAGTTCAATTATAGATATTTTCAATGAATTGTTCCATAGAATATGTAAATGGGAATAATTTGTCATCTGTAATCCTGAATTTGTGGAAACTCTGGAAAAAAAGTGGAATTTTGAGGGGATCCAACATATAATTTCAAATTGATTTTAAATGAATCAAGACTTACCACTCTATTTCTCTACATCAGACAGAGATGCTCTTTATAATATTTAAGGACAAATAGTGGTGCTAATTTATGTGCTTTCGAGCTGGGGAAATGAAGAGAGCCTAATCTCCTCTAGATCTGGAGTCCTGGCTGCATCTACATAGTGGGATTATGACATATGCCACAATTAAAGTTATAAAGAGAAACAAACAAATCAACAAAAGTGAGAAACAAAGATAAATGGCATAAACCTAGATGTATGGTCCAGAGGAAGGAGGAAGATACTAATTTTAAAAGAGCACTACAGATCAGTGTAAGACATTTACCAGGCATGTTTAAGATTCTAGTAATTTCATTACTTTTTCACATGACTTTTCCCCCCATGAGTTGTCAATTTCCTTTCTAGTTAGAAATAAAACTCTTAAAAATAATTGCAGGAAGACTTACTGCCCCATTGGGAAAATATGAAAAGTATGTTTAAGGAGTTGTTCTCCAAAGACAATTATAAGGCAAAAGGGTCTTAAAAGATAAAACAAATACAAAAAAACCTAATATTTTAAAAGATAGTTTCTGTGCATTCTTTGTGCCTTAGGATGAACTAAGGATCAGAATGTATAAAGTGAATGCCTATGTTCTTTCCACTTTCACACCCATTTTTCCTTGGTGTGAGGTTTTTGTTTTTGTTTTTTTATATCTCTAATACAGAACTGATTAGGTGTGAATTCCAGGCTGAGAGCTATGTAGTCACCTTTCACAAAGGTCTCTACATGGAAAATGTTTGTTTTGGCCTAAGGGTTTTCTAAGTGTTGTGAAGGCTTACAGAAACAGTTTTTCCTGCAAACTTACAGTGTGTGTGTGTGTGTGTGTGTGTGTGTGTGTGTGTGTGTGTGTGTAAAGAGAGAGAGAGAGAGAGAGAGAGAGAGAGAGAGAGAGAGAGAGAGAGATTGCTTTCCTCAGGTAGTTGGTATCTTAGCCAACTATTAAAATGTAACCAGTTATTTTGTAAAGTATTCCTGCCCTGTAGAAGACAGAGACAGGCTGGAAGGAGGAAAAGATGGAGAATCCATCTTTTACTGTCAATACATTTTGTTTCTATTTCCAAATGCAGATTATATGCCACGAGAAGATGCATGTTAGTCTTTTATTGTTGCACAGTAAATTACCAAAATATTGCAGCTTAAAATAATTCACATTTTTCACATTTAGGATTACAAATTATCTGTGGGTCAGATCTGGGGATAGCTTTCCTGCCTCTTCTGCCAATGGGGTCTCAGAAGACTGTGGTCAATGTGTCAGTTGGACTGCATTCTCATCTGGAAGTTCACAGAATCCTCTTTCAGGCTTATTTAAGAGAGTAGCCCATTCTGTTTTTCATTTCTATGACTGAGGATGCTGGTTTTTTTTGCTAGATGTTGGCAAGAGGTTGTCTTCACGTCCAGGATGTCACAAACAATTCCCAAAGGTTGCCTACAGCTCCCAGACTGAGGGCTTTCCAACGTGACAGCTGCTGCTATAGAGTCAGCAAGGGAATTTTTTCTGAACTCATCAGGACCCTAAGACCTGTCTGAAGGGTATTTGCCTGATCAAGTCAGTTCCTTGCAGAATCATGTGTCTTTTTTTTTTTGCAGTACTGGGGATTGAACCCAGGGGCATTCTACCTCCGAGCTATACCCCCAGCCCTATTATTTTATTCTTTATTTTGAAACAGGGTCTCACTAAGTTGCGGAGTGCCTCACTAGGTAGCTGAGGCTGGCTGCGAACCTGGATCCTCAGGTTTCAGCCTCCCGAATGCTGGGATTACAAGCATGCTCCACCATGCCCGGCTCATGCATCTTTTGATTAACTCAAGTGAGTTAGCATTCCTTCCCTAGGACAAAAATTACTGAGATAAATCAACTTAATGGAGGAAAGTTTTATCTTTACTCATGGTTTCGGCGACTTCAGTCCATGATCACTTGGTCCTGTTGCTTTTGGCCATTGGTGACAGAGTATCTCATGATGGCAGTGTATGGCAGAGGAGCTCTGTCTCCTTCACAACATCTAGGAAGTTAAACAAGAGAAAAAGGAGCCAGGTCTCAACATCCCCTTCAAGTGCATGTGCCTGGTGACTAACTTCTTCCAACCAGATGGCACTTCTTACAGCTTCCACCACCTTCCAATAGTGCCACAGGTGAGTGAGCAAGCTTTAATGCATGGTCCTTTGGGGACACTGTAGATCCTAACTATAACATTCAAGTGTACTGATTTGGGACCTTAATTACATCTGAAATATCCCTTTGGCTTTCTTCATTCTTCACCTGTCTGACTCCTTGTAGCTTGAGTCATCTGTCCATATTTTAAAACCGTTTATACAAATACGCATGCATTTTGGATTAGAAAAGGGATGTTGGAAATATACCAAACTGAGCCAGGTGAGGTGGTGCACGCTTGTATTTACAGTACTTTGGAGGCTGAGACAGGAGGATTACAAGTTAGAGGCCAACACTTGGTAACTTACCCAGACCCTGTTTCAAAATTTAAAAAGTAAAATAAAAATGACTGGGGTGTAGTTCAGTGGTAGAGTGCCCCTGGATTCAATTCCCAGCACCACCACCACTACCACCACCACAACAACAGTCAATTGAATTGACTCTTGTACACTTCTAACAGGAATTCCCATAGTAATCTTGAAATCAATATGAGTCAAATTGATTTTTCATCTCACTCCATAAATGAATACTCCTATTTTATATTTTTCTGTTGGTTAATGATGCAAATATTCACCAGGAAACAGTTATTCTGTATGAAGCAGTCCACTATGCAGCTAATGTGGTGTCTTGCTCACCCTTGGATAGTAGCCAAGGGGAGCATCAGGGAGTCCCTAAAATAGAGTATTCTGACCACAGATTCCAAGAACCTGGCACAATGAAGGCCCCATCAGTACTCAAAAGATGACCAAAACACCATGAATCATCTTGTGACTACTAGACGGATATCCTCCCTACATACCTCCTCCTACCCATTCTGCATGAAATTCTCCTATAAAAGTGGATCAATGAACCCCAAATGTGTCTCTCTCACTCTAGAGATGGCTCACATTTTCCCTTGAAAGTGTATTTCTTGCTTTCCTAAATAAACTTGTCTGCAGTTCTGTGTCTTAAAATTCATTTCCAAACCACATTCCTTGTCATGACAATTATGCCCTTAATCTTCTTCCAAATAAGTTGGCATTTAATATTATCAAGTGAGGGCTTGTTTAAAAAGAGACTACTGGAGCCATGTGTGGAGCTGCATACCTGTAATTCCAGTACTTAGGAGGCTGAGACAGGAGGATTGTAGGCTCATGGCCAGCCTCAGGATCTTAGCAAGACCTTCAGCAACTTAAGAAAACCCTGTCTTTAAATAAAAAATAAAATAGGTCTGAGGGTATAGGTCAGAGGTGGAAAACCCCTGAATTCAATCCCCAATAACAACCAAAGAAAAAGAGACTAGTCAGCCTCACCTCAAGAATGTATAACCATTATGTCTGGAGTGGGGCAGAGGGATTTGCATTGCTATGACATTCCCAAGGAATGCTGATGGTTATTGTCCTGCAGATCCCTCTGTATTGTCCCTCCCTCCAAGAGAATGTCTCACTGTAAGTTATTCCACTGACAGAGAGCAACCGGTCAACTGAGTTCATTGTATTAATACTTGCTAGTTACAGCAGGATATTATCACAGCAGGATTTAGAGACTAAGAAAACCAATGAGAACTTCTTTCTCAGAGAATCTAAAGGTTAGAGGTGAAGAGACATACTATGTTATGATGAGAGCAGAGGCTAACAGACAGCCAGCTGAAGAAACCATGAGACCTTGATAGCTGCCAAAAAGAGAATCTATGGAAAATCATGAGTGAAAAGATGCACAGGTAGAGAAAATCTAGTTAGTTGACATCAGCAGCAGTAACAAAATCTAAGAGAGGAGATTTGTAGAATACTAATTTGTGTCTGAAGAACTGTTTTCTAAGCCGGGCATGGTGGCGCATGCTTGTAATCCCAGCATTTGGGAGGCTGAGACCGGAGGATCCGGGTTCGAGGCCAGCCTCAGCTACCGAGTGAGGCACTCGCAACTTAGTGAGACCCGGTTTCAAAATAAAGAATAAAAAAATAGGGCTGGGGGTATAGCTCGGAGGTAGAATGCCCCTGAGTTCAATCCCCAGTACCGAAAAAAAAAAAAAAAAGAACTGTTTTCTTTTGTTTTTCTCTTTAAGTGTCAAGGTTATTCTTTTTTTAATTTTTAATTTTAATTTTTTAATTGGTGCATTGTAATCATACATCTTTGTTAGGTACAAGCTGGTAAAGGCATACATGCACACACTTCTCATTTAACCCTTCCTCCACTCCCACCCCACTCCCTCACCCTCCCTCCTTCTCAGGTTCAGTTTAGTGATTGACTTTGATATGTTTGTGAAAGTACATCTGGGTTTGGGGTAGGATGAAGCAGAAAAATCGATTTGGCAAGTTCCTAGAGCTCTGAAACCATTGCAGTTACTTCTATTCATGAGATCCAGCTTTGTAGGGAACCCTGTGTTTCTGATAAAAGCAACATTAAGTCTATTTTTTCAGATTTCCTCCAGTTTTGTCTACTTCATCAAGATTCGGGTCTTATGATTATTATATAAAATTCAGATCATGAGCACATTCTCAATAAACACATCAGTATCTCAATAATTCGCTCTCCTAAGATAATCCTAATTGTCCCATTACCATAAAAAACTTAACTTGTTTTTCATTCACTGTAATCCTAGGAATCTAACATGTTCTCTCAGCCTCACTCACCTGGCCACAACCAAACATCTCCTAAGTCTCTGGACTGGCTCAAACACATCCGCATCCTATAAGGGTGTGCGTGGAACCCGGGCTGGTAATTAGGAGAAGAGATCCTGCAGGATGACCATGCAGGGTGTGTGTGAAATGTTCTCTCATCTAAAATACATTCTAAATGCCTTATTTTTAATTAGAACAAATAATTCTGTGATAATAATGTGGGTGTTAGTGCCAGATGAAAACATAGCACAAAGTGGTAAAATATAATGATAGAATCTAAAGTCAGTCAAGAGCTAAAGTAGAGGTGTAGGAGTTCTCAGGTAGAGGGGACATCCCATACTAATGTCCTAAGGCAGGAATGTTTTAGCAGCTCCTGCAGATAAAACAGAGAATAAAAAAAAAATGAGCAACAAGATAGGACACTAAAAGTGTGTAATAGAAAAGTGATTGTGTTGGCTATTGATAGGACTCTAGTTTCTGCTTTGAATGCTGTATGGAGCAATGACAGTGTTTTAGCAGAGGAGTTACTTGATCTGGCTTCAACTGTCAAAGATCATTCTGAAAGCAAAGAAATGTTCATTAACAAAAAGCTCCTTCTCTTCCTTAAAAGTAAAGGGGCTGTTCAGGATGATGGGGCTTGGGAAGCATGTAGTCTAGACATGAGAAGTAATGATGATGCAACACATTAAAAGAGGAAGACTGATCTAAAAATACATACTACATCTTCCATCAGGCTGAAAGTACAGTACTTTGAGACCATACAGAGAAAAAATAAATGTTCATGTAACTTCTAAGGATTACCATGACTGTGTTAATTGTGATTGCTAGCTAATTATAACTGGAGAGTTTCTTCTCTGTTATTAGGATTTAGCTGCCTGATGAACTGGAGAGTCGAGCTTACGGTCAGAGCAGTCTCCTTACTAGAAGAAATTGCAGCACATAGCCCAAGTTGCAGGAGACATTTAAATGATGTTTCTTTATCTAATTGTTCTCTTTTCAGAGTGATGTTATTATCCTTATGTTAAAAACCTTGAAACCGGGCTTGTAATCCCAGCATTCAGGAGGCTGAGACCAGAGGATCCTGGTTCGCAGCCAGCCTCAGCTACCTAGTGAGGCACTCCGCAACTTAGTGAGACTCGGTTTCAAAATAGAATAAAAAAAATAGGGCTGGGGGTGTAGCTCGGAGATAGAATGCCACTATGCCCCTGAATTCAATCCCCAGTACTGGGGGGGGGGGGGAGAAAACCTTGAACTTTGGTTCTATTCTTCTATTCTTACTGGCTATGCTCTCACAGTTATAGATGTGCACTTTCACATTTGTTACTTATTCTTTCATTATTACCATTCTTACCTCCCACAAACCTTACAATATAGATTAAAATATGTCCTTTTTAAAGTTCTTAAAAAACAAAACTGCCCTGGTCAGGTTCAGAGACTTCTGCCTTTGTGCATCATATATACTTTATATACTTATAGTTTAACTTTTATCACATTTATTCCTATTTGTTTGACATAACAATGAACTCCTTAAGAGCAGGGATAATGTCTTCTTCAAATTTCATAAACTCCCAGGGCTACAAGGCAGAGAATACTACATTGTAGCATAAACATAATATCAAAAGTAAATAAATATTAGTTGAGCAGCAGAGGAATGAACTATCAATTTGTTTCTTCCTGCTGACTTATTGAATGGGTTATTATTCGGCACCTCATGCTTGTTCAGTCTTGTACCTTCTACTGCTGAGCTCTTATTTGTCACTGCAAATTACTAAACTCAGAGAGAATTCTTGTGAATTTTCAAGTGTCTCTTCTCGATATTTGATCTACGTACTCTCAATGTTGCTTGATTTACTTATATCAAAAGAATAAAATTCTTGTTAGAATGTACACTCTTTCTGACAGTATTTAGATGTATTGCATAAGATAGTGTATAAAATATAAAACATCACACAAATGTAAGGAGTCTTGATTTCACTCTTTAAAGGCGATAATCGCTTGTAAAAGAAATGAAAAAGCAGTGAGGGATAGAAGAAAAGGCACTGATAAAAGGCAACACATTAACAGATGAAGATTGACCTAAAAATACATGCTACATGATCCATCAACCTGAAAGTACAGTACT
>PVLC010033203.1:0-17681 GCA_004027655.1 Graphiurus murinus | reverse complement strand
TGCTTCTGGCCAATCAGGACTTGACTCGTATCTGAGCTCCAATTGGTCAGGAAAGCTAGCCTGCACATAAGCTGACATTGCTGTTTTACCACAACGCCTTATTAGGAGTTGTTTACTGCACTGAGGTACTTTACTGCACTGAGGTACTTTACTGCAGTCGCCATCTTTTAGGCGCAGCAGCTTCACCGCTCCCAACAACACTGTATTATTTATGGAAAGAAACATTAGAAAAAGTTTTATGTCACTAGTACAGATGCATATTTTTTCTTAATATTTTCATCCACTCTTGTATGAATCTAGGAATGAATCTAGGAATGTAAAACTCATGGGTACAGAAAGTTTACTGCACATCATAAAAGCACTGTACTGTTTCTCTTATTAAGAAGGAAGACCTTAATCTGCTTATTGAAATTAAGGGAAATAGAAATGAAATTTACTTTAATTTTATGGAACAATAAACACATATGCCAATATAATATATGCACCTATGTACATATGTAATACAACACACATTTAATGACAAACAAAATCATGTGCAATGTCACTAGGTGATCTATCTAAACAAAGTGCTTATGTAATTTAAAAGTACAAAATTTGTTGAACAAATTTATTTGATATATTAATAGATAATTTTAGTATAGTATGTTTTGGTATTACATTATGTCAGAAAACTCAGAAGAAAAATAGTTACTTAAAATAGCTGTTTGATTATTCCTTCAATTTTAAGTCATATATGTATACATAATACATATATATATATATACATATATACACACATATGTCAAAACAACATATCATATAGATATATGATATGTTGTCATATAACAATATATCATATGTCTATATGATATGTTGTCATATACACACACACATATATATATATACATATATACACACATATGCCAAAACAACAATGGCCATTAGATTAAACTTTTATTAAATATTTACAATGTGAGAAAACTGAGAAATATTCCTCTATGGTGAACAGGAAACAAGAATTTTATAGGATAGATTTATAGAACAGACAGAAGAATATGAATACAAATTTGATTTTTGTTCTGGAAGTTATCTGCTGTTAAAGTTCTTGTAAAGTGTGGAGAAAATGAGGTTGTGCTAATCATGGTATTGGATGGGGCATAATGAAGATTTGTATGATTTGGTGTGTATTTAATTTTGAAATATGTTAAGTGACAAATATCCATTGGTGAGCCAATCTGATTTTAGCAAGATGATAGGTTGAAAAAGTTAAGACCTCAACAGAGTCACAGGAACATTTTCCAATATCTTCCACTGAATGTAATTTGATTTTTTATTTTTTCCTTCTCATAGTATTAATTTCATTGTGTTTATTTTGTTTAGTTTCCATGTGGGATTTGAACCCAAGGCCTTCACATGCTATACATATGCTCCGTCAACAAGTAACACACCAAATCTCATTTTTATTGTTTTTGTGAAGCAAAATCAAGTCCTGCTTACAGTATGCCATTTTTTCTGTGCTGAATTATCAGTCTTCAGCATTGGGTACAGCTTTTCCTGGTATTTCTTTGTCTCATATCTCAGGTGAACTTTTCCAGTTCCAGGGTCTCTAACAAAATGTTGAAAGTAGGAAGAAAAAAAAAATGTCATTATTAGTCTCTCATGAGATTGTGGCAATGATAACTTCAGTGATCGTTCCAGAAATCTCCTGTTTTACTAATGCAAGATAAGCTTTTAACTAAAGGCTTTCCTCCTGAGCTTCACTTTCTTAGATCTTTCCAACTTTGCATAAGCTATAACTGCTCTATTTAACCACTTTATGCCCATTCTATGTAATATGGTCCTACTATCTTGACCAACCCCAAAATGACACTTCATCTCAGACATGTAGTCACTCCTATATATTAAAGTCCTTATCAACACATGGCACCTGTGTAATCTATCTTTTAGAGATGACAAAATATCAAAACAGCAATATCCAAAAATCTATGAAACCAAAACTTTCATCCTTAGAAGTTAATGAAGATAAGACCGTTCTCTCTTACATAAAAATGCTTTACTAATAGTTTTCAAAGTAGATATATATGTAATTCATGTTTGTATAAATAAAACATCCAGTATTGACATCTCTATTAAGGAAATACCACTGTAATTTGTTGTAAGCACTTTCGCTCATATGCAGCTTCAAATACTTTTCCCAAGCAGAAAAAGATCATACATATGGCCTAAATCTATAAATATGATGAATATGATATATTACTTACAAAGCTAGAATTTAAGATTAAAAGTAAAGAGGAGAGAAATATAAAATGCCAGTATTCCATTTTTTAAAACTGAGGCTGGCCTACATCATATTCATTATTTCTTATTAATTCCTTAGCTTCTATTGAAAACTGACTGGAGGACAAAGATAAAACATTATTCATCAACACCATCCACTTCAGCCTCCACATAATAATGTTTCTATAAATGTTTAGAAGTGATTAAAATTCAAAGTCAAGAAGATTAAGAGAGCAAGATTTTTAAGATAATGCCCAAATGGGTATGTATTAAATTTAGAGGAGATATAACCACTCACAGATTTGCTGGGATAGTCCATGGTATGGTAGTAATGAGAAGACATGAACACATTAGGTTTTTATTTTCTGTGACAAGGAGGCTCTGAAAAAATATTTTCACTATGATAACATAAATTTTTACATATATGCATATGTACTCTGTATTTTCAAATATGCATTATTTTTGACCTGACATATGTATATATATATATATATATATATATATATATATATATATATATATACATATACATATACACACAATAGAATTTTATTTATCCATAAAGAACAAAATTATGTCATATGCAGGAAAATGGATGGAATATTATGAGAATATTTAAGAATATTATGCTAAGTGATATTAGCCAGTCCCAGGAAATGAAACGTTGTATGTCTTTTCTCATATGTGGAAACTAGCTAGACATTTGGAAACAAGCTATCTTAGAGGAACAGAAACTTCAGTGGAGCTATGGAGGGTGGATTATGGGGAAGAGGGAGGGAGGATGAATCCATGAAGAAGATAACAGTTTAAATAATGCTGTATACATATATGAAATTACCAATGCCAATCTCAATGACATGGATAGGAAAGAGGTGGGGGTGGGATTTTGAAGGAAATACACCAAGTGTTGTGTGCATGTATATTCCTATCACTCTAAATATCAGTATGATGTATAATTAAAAGTCACCAATAATGCATTTATAAAAAATAAAACAAAAGAGAAAAATCACCATAAGATTGGTATAGGCAAAGATTTCATGTACAGCAAAACCAAGAATAGACAAATAGGATTGCCTGAAACTAAATAGCTACTCTACAGCAAAGAAAGCAACAAAGTAAAAAGAGAACCAAAAGATTGGGAAAAATATTTGCAAAACAGGCATCTAATCATGACATAATATCCAAAATTTATGCGGAAATACACTTAAAAATCCAATAGCAAGAAAAGAAATAAATTGATTAAAATGGGTAAAGAATCTGAACAGATATTTCTCAAAAGAAGAAAGATGACCAAATGATGCAATATTTTTCTTTAATTTATTGTTCATTCATAGCCATTTATAAGTCAGTAATAATATACAAATTATTGATTTTAACAAGTAGAGTATGGTTTAGAAGCAATCATGCTGCCTAGAAGTTATGATAGATAATATTTAAATATTGTATTGACTTCAAAGCTGCTGTAACAAATCACCACAAGTTCAGTGGTTGTAAAAAACTAAAATGTATTATCTTATTATTCTAGAGGTTGAAAGTCCTAAATTCAAGATGCTATTAGGGCTGAGATTTTCTGCAGACTAAAAGGAAGAACCTGTTCCTTGTTTTGTGAGGCTTTGAGATGATGTGAACTTTTCTTAGTTCCTTGGTCTGTCCTCCATCCTCAACTCCAGTAGTTGTTCTCCAATTCTCTCTTTCACTTTTGTTTTTATCCTCATTTCTCCTCTAACTGCTTCTGTCACCATATTTGCTTTTTCTCTCTCTCTTTCCATCTCTTCTTTTTCAGTCTAGTAAAGATCTTTCAGATTGAATTAAGTCTACATAGATGAACCAAAATTATGTCTGTATTCTCAAGTCCTTAATTCAAGTGTATCTGTAAAGTTCCTTTTGGAATACAATATAATATTTTCATGGGATATGGAGATTATAGCATGGACCTTCTTGGGGGCCATAACTCAGTCTATCACAGATCCCATTAATATTGATAAAAATTACAATGATGAGTCCATAGACACAAAATAATTGATATAAATTTGCAGATTTTTACATTCTATTCTCATTGACCCCAAATACAAATTTTCTTCTCTTGACCAGTTGAAACTTCTGTTTATATTTTCTTATGAATAAGTTAGAGAAGTTTCCAACTTTGTTGTGGTATTTCATAAGAAAAAGACTTCAAATTCTCAGCTGATAGCAAATTCAAATTCCAGTAATAATATCATTTGCCCATCAGAGAAATTACATGCATATGCATATAAAATAAACTGGTGGCCAGAGTTGGATATATATGAGAGATTTAATATCCAGTCATAGAATTATGTCACCTAGGACAAATGAGAATATGTAGTCTGTCCTAGTTAATAAACCTAGATAATAACTACACTGATCACATTTATATTTACTTCTGGTTGTGATTTTCTCGAGTTCTTTGTATATCCTAGATATTAGACCTCTATCTGTAGAGTAATTGGCAAAAATCTTCTCCCACTCTGTAGGCTCTCTGTTGAGGTTCTTGACAGTTTCCTTTGCTGCACAGAAGCTCCTGATGACATGATATTATACTTAGAAGACCCAACAAACTCATCCAAAAAACTTATAGAACTGATCAACAAATTCAGCAAAGTGTCTGGATACAAAATCAATCCTAAAAAATTGGAAGCTTTTCTGTATGCCAACCAGAAATCCACTGAAAAAGAAATCCAGAAAACAATTCCACTCACAATAGCACCCCGAAAAACAAAATACTTAGGGATAAACCTAACCAAAGAGGTAAAAGACCTCTATAAGAAAAACTATAAAAAGATGAAGAAAGAAATCAATGAAGACCTTAGAAGATGGAAGGACATACTATGCTCTTGGATAGGCAGAATAAATATCATTAAAATGGCCATCCTCCCAAAATTGATTTACAGATTCAATGCAATACCCATGAAATTACCAAGGGTGCTCCTCACAGACATAGAAAAATCAGTCCTTAAATTCATCTGGAAAAACAAAAAGCCCAGGATAGCCAAGTAGTTCTTAGCAACAAAAACCATGCAGGAGGTATCACAATACCAAACTCTACTACAACTTCAAAACTTCAAACTCTACTACAAAGCCACAGTAATAAAAACAGCATGGTATTGGCACAAAACAGACACATAGACCAATGGAACAGAATAGAAGACTCAGAAACAGACCCACAGGCTTACAGTCAACTGATTTTTGACAAAGGAGCCAAAAACATACACTGGAAAAAAGATAGCCTCTTTAACAAATGGTGTTGGCAAAACTGGTTAACCATATGCAGGAAACTGTAAATAAACCCCACTTTCTCACTCTGCACAAGAGTCAACTCAAGGTGGATCAAAGACCTGGAAGTTAAGTCAGAGACCTTACAGCTACTTGAAGAGGGCATAGGACCAACACTTCAACACATAGGCACAGGTAAAAACTTTCTCAACAAGACCTCCAAAGCACAAGCAACTCAAAGGAAGATCAATACATGGAATTGAAAAATCTATTTTTGAAAATGCATTGCTCATGCATTTTTAAAACAGTGTTTTTGTTGGTTCTCTGTCCTAAGTAATTTTTAGATTAGGCAAAACAAAGAAGATATCTTGCTTCAATTCTCTGAGAATAAGTATGCTTTTCTCTCTCTGGAACCAAAAAACACAGTATCCTCATTGGAGAACTTTGACAAGTCAAAGTCACCAATGACTTAGAGTGGAAGGGGACAAGACAAAAACAAAAACAAAGCAATGCTTTTCTACCACTTAAAGTTGATTTTCATTTATTAAAAATTAATTTGATTTCTGTAATTCATTATTTTTCAATATTTTTAAAAAATTGAAAAGCTTTGCTTGAATTTTTATGATTCTATGGAGAAACAGGATTCTGGACATAAATACTCTGCAATTTTAACCAATGTTTTTGGTTTCTATATTTTAGATACCCTAATTCTTTTCTAGTTACTAATACTAGGGAAAATATTTGGAATCATAAGCAACACAAAAAGATATGTTTCTCATAGCCAAAAATATAATTTTTAGTCTTAGAACCTACATATTAATAGTAATGTAGCTATACAACTAGCAAGAAGAAGATAACTATGGAGCACATGTATGCATAAACTCGCTAATTTTACACGTATCACTACTTACTATCTTATAGCTCATGCTTTTGGTGCCATATGCTACTACACAAAACACTACATAGTCATTAAAAAATTATAAATCCAATAATAACAATACTGTTCACAGTTCTTTGGTTGAAGGAAAGTTGATCTCTTTGTGGAACCTGCTATTAATAAGATGGCAGATTTTTAAATAACCTGCTTTAAATATAAAGACACAGTCAATTGTTCATCTATATTGTACTAAAAAGAGAAACACTTGAAAAAGCACTCACTCAGATTAATTGATTATGGGGTTATATAAGTAAGTATTTGTAACTCTTATTAAAATGAATGTCTTCTTTTCTTTCTAAATTCCTATCTCTTTTCAAGCATTTCTCCTTTAAGTGCACTTTATATAAGAGTTCTTATAAATCTTGCTTATTATGAAGACCTTGATGATGTTGGTGGTGATAATTATGATGATTAATTTCTTATTGAAATAGAATTTAAAAAATCATTAGTTTATTTGTCCCAATTCCCTAAAACTGACTGATTCTTGCAGAATGCCTATGAAAGGCAATTGTACAATCTCATCAAGTTACATTTATATACATAAAGCTGTTCCTTACATAAAATCTGAATTGTTACAAATTGCATTATTTTCCTGTGGCTCACTAGATAAAAGTAAGGGTTGTTTGGTATCACCTCCAGTGACATTAAGATTAAATCTGTTTAGGCATACACATATTAGTGACAAATGAAGCAAAATCACGAAGACAAGATGTACTAAAAGTTAACTGGTGTTCTTCAAGTCAGAATTAAAATAAATTTAGCAAGATTCATCGGTATTATTTGGATTCGTTTTCCTCAAATTCAGGAAACTATTATAACATTGTTGCTAGAAAATTATTACAAACTTACTCTACAGTTTATAGCTCTTTTCTACTTTTTAAAAATTTTTTTGTAATAATTGGTGCATTGTAATCATATATCTTTGTTAGGTACAAGCTGATAAAGGCATATATGCACACATTTAACATTTAACTCCTTCCCCAATATCCACCCCACTCCCTCACCCTCCCTCCTTCTCAAGTTCAGTTTAGTGATTTCCCTTGATATATTTGTGAAAGTACATCATGTGCATTAGGGTGTCCCTCTCTCCTCCCCCCATCCATCTCCTTCAGTTAAGTCAATTTCTTTTCTTATTGAGGGTTTCTCCTTTTTCATCTGGAGACCCTCATATGACCCATCTTCTCCCTAGCATCCACATATTAGAGAGAACATATGCTTTTTTACTCTTTGTGACTGACTAATCTCACTTAACATAATGTTTTCCAGTTGCATCCATTTCCCTGCAAATGACATGATTTTGTTCTTCTTTATGGCTGAGTAAAATTCCATTGTGTACATATCCAATAGTTTTGTAATCCATTCATCTGTCAATGGACATCTTGGCTATTTCCGTAGTTTGGCAATTGTGAATTGTGCAGCTATAAGCATAGATACACATGTGTCCATCTGGTAGTTTGGTTTCCATTCTTTTGGGTAGATACCCAGAAGTTGTATTGCTGGATCGTAGGATAGGTTCATTCCCATTTGTCTGAGGATCCTCCATATTGGTCGGATTTCTGGGGTCTCTAGTTTTAGTTCAAATTTCATTTTTTTTTTCACTTTTTTGTTGCTTTTCTTCTTTCATCAAGAAGCTGCTTTTATGGCAGATTTGATTCAAGCTCACAGCTCCTGAAGAGAGGTGTTTCACTCAGATGCCATCTTCTCTTTTCTAATTTTAAGATTACTATTTTGATGTATCCATTGTCATTCTTTGATTGTGTAATCACTCTCTTATCTTTGTAAATTTTTGTTCTATTTTATATTTACATTTAAGCATGTTGAGTGATTGAAATTAAAATAATTTGCTAAGTTTCAGGCATAATTATAAACTCCTTACAACTAATTAATTTGAACCTTGGAAAGTGAGTATGTAATATAGAGAACATTACTGCATTCATTTTATTTTTGGTGTTACTAAGAAGGAAAGAGCTAAGTAGTTTTCCTAAGATTTCTTCTCCTTCAAATAAGTGTTCTTAAGGTGTAAATCTAGGAATTGAATTTTTTTTTTTCAGTACAGAGGATTGGACCCAGGGACATTCTACCTCTGAGCTACACTCTCAGCCCTATTTTTATTCTTTATTTTGAAACAGGGTCTCACTAAGTTGCCAAGGGCCTTACTAAATATCCAACCTAATATTTGGGAGCCACCCTAAATACCCTATTCCTTTCATCATAATTTCACCATTCTCCTTTTTTAATGTTTATATATTCTCCTATGTTTTGACAATCTACTACCTGTAATCTATGCCTGTAGATTACTTTCTACTGGTAGATAGAAATAGCCCCCTAAGAGATCAAAATGATTGGAGTCTAGTCTTCCGTCAACATACTCTCAATAATATTATCAGAATGGTGTTCCAAGGATTAAAATCTAAGACATTCATAGCTAGGAAAGTAAAAGCAATGCAAGGCTATTATATCCTGCCTTCATTCATGAACTATATTGTCTCAATTATTGACAGTAATATTTAGAGGAAGTTTTAATCATCCTTTATAAAAAGTAATGTGAATTAATTATATTAAAAGAAAAATTATGGAGGGATTCCAATGCTCTAGCTAGAAATGAAAACAGCAATCCCCTTTCTCTGTGGGCTCATTTCTAAAAGTTTCAGTTACCTGCATTCAGTTGTAGTCTGAAAATATTAAATTGGACAATACAGAAATAAAGAGATAATTATAATTATATATTTCATTTTATTTTTCCTTTATTATTTTTGCATGATAGTGAGGATTGAGCCAAGGAGGCATTTCATCTCTGAGATATATCCCCAACCTCACTTTATTTATTTTTTTCTTATTTAGGAACAGGGTCTCATTAATTTGCAGAGAGTCTTGTTAAGTTTCTTAGGCTAGCCTCAAACCTATAATCCTCCTGTCTCAGCCTCCCAACTTCTCCAAATACACCATGCTTGGCTAATTATGCTATTATTAGCAATTATTATTAATGTTTTACTGTACCTAACTGATAAGTTAAACTTTATAATAGCTGTGCATCAATTAAAAACATGGATTTGTTCTGAGGAGTATTTATTACAGAATTTCATCAATAGGTATATATTGCATAGATACATAAAACTAGATAGTATGGCCTATATGTAATGTTGTGCAACCTACCAAGGCTTGGAAGTTGTAGATTTGATCTTATCTATCTGAAAAAACAAGGCATTGAGGTGAGTGAGACACGGCTTTATTACAGCTACAGCAGGCTAAAATATGCCCAAGCTTTCAGTACCCATTGATAACTGTTTGGGATCATGGGATCTCTGCATGGAGACTACACTATAGCATATCTGCCTATTCATGTGTCCATGTATCTGAGTATCTGCATGTCTGCACATCCATGTGCTGGAATGTCTCAGTCCAAATGAGAACAAAAGTGTCAACTAGCTAAGAAAAAGAGTTAAATTATACAGTATGGCATACTCAAGAAAATACTTAGCTATTTTTCATACAACAGTGGCCTTCATCAGAAGGAGGCAAGGAAGCCTCAGTAATGTCATGTTTTGAGTATCTCCACATCAAGGTTATAAATATAGCCACCATCATGCATACAGTTTTTTCTGTTGACCAAAACATTTATGTTACATAACTCAATATAGGGGAAAAACAGTATATATAAGATTCATTGCTATCTGTAGCTTCATGGTGCATCTTGGATTCCCATGGATAAGGGAGAATATTGCAAACATCATTCAGGTCATAGAATTTACCACCTCTTGCAACTTCCTAACATTTTCTATGAAACAGACCACACATTATGCTGGATAGCCTCACAATGCCTGAGGTCACCTAGAACACAGTGAAATCTATGTCAACTTAGATAGTCACAGGAAGTCTATACAACATTCTGTTAAACGCAAGTGCCTATTCCTCTTAAAGTTCCATAGACAAATCATTTAGGGAATGCTTTAACTTCTAATAATACCTTTATTTCAGAAAATAAAAGTTCATAGATCTACAGATGGCACAAATGAATAACTCAACTTTTAGACTCATAATCCAGTTTATTTTCAGCTAGAAATCAAAGAGTATCAATTCAATAAAAATGGTGCTATCATCAAAATAAATAAAACAGTCTACAGAGAAAAACTGATGATTGTCCTTGTTCAATCCAAATCCTGTAAAGTTTCAAAAGACTTTTTGTTGTTTACATCATGAAAAATACCAAATATCCTTGTCAACATTTTTTATTGTTTTAAAATTGAAATTATACATTTTACAAAATTAGGCAGTATCAGAGTAGAGTTATTACAAAAAATTTCCTCCAAAATATATCCTAATGAAAATAAATGAATATTTAAAATTTATGATCTACAATAGTCTGACCAATTAAGGAAGGAAATAATGTTTAGAAGCAATGACTACTAAGAAAGATAGACAAAGAAAGTTTTTATATATATATATTTGTTTTTTTACATTTGGTTTATTGAAATCATACATATCTGTTAGGAAAAAGCTAGTAAAGGCATACCTGCAAACATTTCTCATTTGACCCTTCCCCAATTCCTGCCCCACCCTGTCACCCTCCCTCCTTCTCAAGTTCAGTTTAGTGATTGACTTTGATATATTTGTGAAAGTACATCATGAGCATTAGAGTATTTCTCTCCCCACATCATCATCTTTAGTTAAGTCACCTTCTTTGCTCATTTAAGGTTTCTCCTTTGTCTACAGTCCCTCTGATGACCCACTTTCTCCCTAACTTCTATATACTATGGAGAAAATAAGATTTTTTACTTTTTATGTCAGACTAATCTCACTTAGCATAATGTTATCCACATTCCTCCATTTCCCAGCAAATGACATGATTTTGTTCTTCTTTATGGATGAGTAAAATTCCATTGTGTACATATCCCATAGTATTGTAATCCATTCTCCTGTTGATGGATATCTTGGCTAGTTCCATTCAGATCCTTGACCCATTTTTTGATTGAGTTATTTGTTTTCTTAGCTGTGATTTTCTTGAGTTCTCATTAGTCCTCTATCAGAGGAGTAGATGGCAAAAATTCTCTCCCACTCTATGGGTTCTCTGTTGAGATTCTTGATAGTTTCCTTTGCTGCACAGAAGCTCTTCAGTTTAATGTAATCCCATGTATTGATCTCCTTTTGAGTTACTTTTGCCTTTGGGGTTTTGTTGAGAAAGTTTTTACCTGTTCCTATGTGTTGAAGTGTTGGTCCTATGCCCTCTTCAAGTAGCTGCAAGGTCTCTGGCCTGACTTCCAGGTCTTTGACCCATCTTTAATTGACTCTTGTGCAGGGTGAGAAACTGGGGCTTATTTCCATTTCTCTGCATATGGTTAACCAGTTTTCCCAACACCATTTGTTGAAGAAGCTATATTTATTCCAGTGTACGTTTTTGGCTCTTTTGTCAAAAATCAATTGACTGTAAGTATTTGCATTTCTTTCTGAGTCTTCTATTCTCCTTCATTGATCTATGTGTCAGTTTCTGTGCCAATATCATGATGTTTTTATTACTGTGGCTTTGTAGAATAGTTTCAATTCATGTATTGTGATACCTCCTGCATGGTTCTTGTTGACAAGAGCTACTTTGACTATTCTGGGCTCTTTGTTGTTTCAAATGAATTTTATAGACTGATTTTTCCATCTGTGAAGAGTGATCTTGGTAATTTAATTTGTATCAAACTGCATCTGTAGATCACTTTTGAAAAAATGACCATTATGATGATATTTATTCTGCCTATTGAAGAGCATGGAAGATCTTTCTATCTTCTAAGGTCTTCTTCAATTTATTTTTTCAACTTTTTGTTTTCATCATAGAGGTCTTTTATGTCCTTGGTTAGGTTTATTCCTAAGTATTTTATTTTTGGGGGTGCTCTTCTGAGTGGTATTACTTTCTGGATTTCTTTTCCAGTGGATTTATGGTTGGCATACAGAAAAGTTTATGATTTTTTAAGATTGGTTTTTTATTGGGACACTTTGCTGAATTCATTGGTCAGTTCTATAAATTCTTGGTTGACTTTGCTGTGTCTTCTAAGTATATTATCATGTTATCTTCAAAAAGGGGTAATTTTAGTTTTTCTTTTCCTATTTTTTACAACTTTGATTTCCTTTTCTTGCCTTATTGCTCTTGCTAGAGTCTCAAGTACTTTATTGAATAGAAGTGGTGATAATGGACACCCTTGTTTTTTTCCTGTTTATACTGGAAACTCTTGCAGTTTTTCTCCATTTAATATGATGTTGGCTGTGGGGCTACCAATGCCTTCATAATGTTGAGGTATATTCCTTCTATTCTGATTCTCTGCAGTGTTTTTTAGCATGAATGTGTGTTAGATTTTATCAAATGCTTTTTCTTTGTCTACTGAAATGATCATGTGATTTTTGTCTTTGGTTTTATGTGGTGAATTACATGGATTGTTTTCTGTATGCTGAACAAGCCTTTCCTGCCGGGAATGAACCCAACATGGTCATGTTGTATAGTTGTCTTGATGTGAGTTTGAATGTATATTGCTAGTATCATTTGTTTAGCAGTTTTGCATCGAAATTCATCAATGATATAGGCCTGTAGTTTTCTTTCCTTGAGCTTTCTTCATTTGGCTTTGGTATTAATGTGATGTTGGCTTCATATAATGTGTTTGGGAAAGTCCCATTTATTTCTATTTCATGGAATAATTTGAGGAGTATGGGATTAGCTCTTCTATAAAGGTTTTATAAAATTAACTTGGAAAACCATCTGGTCCTGGGATTTTGTTTGATGGTAAACCTGTTATTGCTGTTTCTATCTCCTTCATTGTTATTTGTCATTTAAGTTTTCTATATCTTCTTAATGCAATTTAGGAAGGTTATATGTGTCTAGAAATTTGTCAATTTCTTCTAGATTTTCCATTTTGTTGGAGTATAGTTTTTCAAAGTAGTTTCTGATGATCCTCTGTATTTCAACACTGTTGGTGTTCATATGACTTTTTATCTCTTATTTTGGTAATTTGGGTTGATTTTCTCTTTCTTTTGGTTACGTTGGCTAATGGTTTATGTATCTTGTTTGTTTTCAAGAAACCAGTGTTTAGTTTCTTGATTTTCTGTATTTTTTTTATTCTCTACTTCATTAATTTCTGCTCTGATTTTCATAATTTCCTAACTTCTACTGGCTTTGAAGTTAGATTCTTCTTGTTTTTCATGGGTTTTGAGCTGTGTCACTAGGTTATTTATTTGGTGATTTTCTGTTCTTTCTATGTGGCACTCAGTGTTACAAATTTTCCTCTTAGTACTGCCTTCAAGGTATCCTATAGATTTTGATATGTTATTTCTCTGTTTTCATTGGTTTCTGTGAATCTTTTAATTTCTCCCCTTACTTCTTCTATGACCCATTCCTAATTCAGTAGTGTGGTGTTCAATCTCCATGTGTTTACATGGTCACTCTGGGTCTTCTTATAGTTGATTTCTAGTTTCATTTCAGCTGTAGTTGGGGAAAAATATTCTTTGTGTTGAATAGATCCATTTAGTTTATTGTATTCTTTAGGTCTGATGCATCTTTCCTGACTTTTGTTTAGAAAATCCATCTAGTGATGTGGAGGAGTAGTGAAGTATCCCAGAATTATTGCATTGGGATTTATATGTGACTTTATATCACAAAGATTTGTTTTATGAAAGTGGGTGCACATATATTTTGGACATAAATGTTGACAATTGTTATTTCCCCTTGCTGAATTGTTCCTTTTTCTAGTAAAAAATGACCTGTTTTTTCTCTTCTGATAAGCTTAGGCTTGAAGTCTGATTTATCTGATATCATAGTTGCTACTCCTGCTTGTCTTCAAGTTCCATTAACATGGATTACCTTACTCCAGCCCTTCACCTTTAGTTTGTGGAAATCTTTGCTTGTAAGGTGTGTTTCTTGCAGGTAGCATATAGATGTATTCTGGGCTTTAATCTATTTTGCCATCTTGGGGAGTTGAGGCTATTTATATTTATTGTGATTATTGAGAGATTATTTTTTAATTCCTAACATGTTGAGATGTGACTCTTTTTTGAGGTAGTGTTTGTTCTTCTTTGATTAGTTGTTTTCCTCCTGGAAATTATTGTTTCTGTTTCTGTTGTTTACTTTTTAGTTTGTCTTTGTAGTTAATCTCTGAGTATTTTCTCTAGTGCTGGTTTGGAAGACATAAGTTTTTTCCATTTCTGTTTGTCATGGAAGATTTTTATTTTCCTGTCAATTTTGAGATAGAGTTTTTCTGGGTAGGAGAATCTTGGCTGCAAGTTATTTTCTTACAGAGTTTGGAGTATAATTCTCCAGGCCCTCCTGGTTTTCATGACTTGGTTTGGGAGGTCTGGAGTGATTATAGTTTGCCTCTAAATGTAACTTGGCCTTTTACTTTTATTTCCTTTAATATTCTCTCATTGGACTCTACATTAGTCAATTTAATTATTATGTGGTGTGGCGAATCTCTTCTTTGGTCTTGTCTAGAGGGGATTCCATGTTTCCTGTACCTGTTTGTCAACTTCTCTATTGAAAATTCTCTGATATTACTTCTTTGAAAAGATGGTTTATTCTATTAGTTTAAACTTCTAATCCCTCTTCTATGCCTATTATTCTTAGGTTAGCTCTTTAAAATTGGCCCAGGTCTCATCAATATCCAATTCATGCTGTTGATTTTTTTCTAAATTATGTACTGTGGATTCATTTTTGGAAATATCATCTTCTAGGAGTGATACTCTATTTTCCATGTGTCTAATCTACTGTTTATAGATTGTATTGAAGCCTTCACTTCAGTTATTTCATCATTCATGTTCTTCACTTCCTACTAGAATTCTCTTTGATTCCTGTTCAGAGTGTTAGATTTTTTGTTTATTTGTTTAATTTTTCCAGGTCTCCCTGCATTCTTTTTGGAAATCTTGTATCACTTCTACTATTAAAAGTCTGAAATGTTCTTCTGGTAAGCTCTGCCATTCTGTGTTGTTGAGTTTGTTATTGTGGGGTTGTGGTAGCTCATTGTTTATTTGCTATTTTTCCTTCCCATGATTTCCCTGTTCTTAAGCTTGCTTTTGCAAGCTTTCTCTCAATTTATAGGTTTCTTATTTTTATTTTCTCTCTGTGAATAGTATCTTGTACTGAGTTGCAATTACTCTAGGGCTTCTTCACTGTAATGGTGCCATTGGTGGGTTTCAGGTGTTGACTTCTAGGTTCCATTTGTTATTTCTGTTTTGGGGATTCATCTCAGATGCATGAGTGGGGATTTATGGCTTCTGCGTTGTTAGGCCTCGATGTGTGGCGTGTTGAGCTTTTCCTTCTATCAGCAGAGATGAGTTTATCCTTGTTGTTTGGCAGTCCTTTCTGGTGGTTCACTTCTCTGGTCCAATCTCTGCAGTAGGGATTCAGATATGTCTGCTGGTATATACAAGGACAGTGTTGAAGGTTGCATGAGGGGGGAGAAGCTGCACTGATGCATGCAAGAATAGGGTAAAATAGAAGTTACGATCTAGTGGAATAAGAGTTTGAATGTGTTAAGGTGACATATGGTAAAATTAGAGATAGTGGATATGTCAGGGGATTCTCATAGTCAATGTAGAGTTGTAGTGGTATGAAATGGTCCTGGTATGAGACAGGGAAAAAAGGAAAAAGGAAAGAGATAAAAGTATTGAGGAAGAGAATGTAGACAGAAGAGAAGGAGGGAAGTTTGTAAAGGAAAGAGAAAGAGAGCCGACAACTGAGCAAAAAATAACAAAGCTACCAACCATCCAAACAAACAAACGTAAATAAAACAAAGCAATACAAATAAAAAAAAAAAACAGAGTAAAAAGAACCAAAAAACAAAAGAAACAACAAAAACATAAACCCTGCATGTATATAGGTACTGAGCTGAGTTGGCCTCTGCAGTCCTTTTGGATCTGTGTGGACAGTTTCAACTTTTAAATGTCTACTCACTATATTAGATTTTTGAGCATGTTTCAGGCTACCTTATTTGCTCTCTCCATCAGTGCAGGCACAGAATTCCTCTGGCATCCCTCCTGCTGCAAGCTTGTTTCTGAGTTTTCCACAGGGCCTGTCCCTGTGGCATTCTTTGTCTATGCAGGCAGAAGTCATCACTGGATCTGGATCTGGATCCCATGTACACCTGAGGCTCCACACTTCACACAAGCCCTATCTGTGTCTCTCTCTTTGCCTTTGCTGATGGCAGGTGTGCAGTCTAAATGCAGGACATTTTCCTTTGTGCCTGTGAGGTCTCTATGCCCTGTGTGCTCTGGGTTCCTCTTGCACTTCGGCTCCTATCCATTCACTAGAAGGGTGGGCAGCTGTGTCTGTTATTTACCACAGGGCCCCCCAGCCATGTAGTTAACTTACAATTGAGTACTACCCTGGCTCTGGAGGGAGAGGTGAGCTGAGGTGTCCCCGCCAGTCTTAAGATGGTCATCCCAGGCATTCTGGTCACTGTGGATCATGCTGGTATATGCCACCTGAATTGGGCATGTAGTTCTGGAGTCTCTTACTCCACATCTGGTCACTGGGTATGCAGGAGGTCATTAGATGTCTCTGTGCTAGTAGACCTCGCTCTGGGTTGCTGGCTCAATGGTGGCTGCCACTCAATGGTGCACACTGCTGCCATACATGCAGACTCGTTAGCGCTCCCTGGTCTGCCACCTGGATTCTGTTCAGCTGATCTTCAATTTTCATTACTTTGTTTACTTTTTTGAAAAACTTAAAATTGTATTGATAAAAGTTTTGTAAAATGGAGTTTTAAAATTGAAACTACAACTCTTTTACTTTCATATCATAAAATCATTTTCTTTCTTAATTTCTCATTTTGTTCTTTTTTTTACTGTTACATATTTTATTTTATTTTATTTTTTTAAATTTTTTATTGTAGTAATTCGTGCAACATAGCATATATCTTTCTTAAGTACAAGTTGTTAACAACATATTTGCACACACTTCTCATTTGACCCCTTCCCCAATTCCCACCCCATTCCCTCCCCCTCCCTCCCCCTCAGGTTCACATCAGTGAGTGACCTTGATATGATTGTGTAAGTACATCATGTGCTTTAGGGCGTCCCTCTGCCCCATATGTCCACTATAATTAAATCAACTTCTTTGCTTATCAAGGATCTCTCCTTTTCATCTGGAGACCCTCCTATGCCCCATCTTCTCCCTAGCATCCACATATTAGGGAGAACATATGCTTCTTAACTCTTTGTGACTGACTAATCTCACTTAACATAATGTTTTCCAGTTGCATCCATTTCCCTGCAAAAAACATGATTTTATTCTTCTTTA